>VXBZ01012725.1:408426-439948 GCA_013399135.1 Heliornis fulica | reverse complement strand
ACTTTCTGTGCAAACTTGTGGGTTAACACAGAACAGGTCCTTTTTTTTCCAGGAGAAGTTGTAATTATTGGGATCTAAACATATGCAAGGTGTAAGATAAATGAGGAAGGTCTGAAGTAGTTAAGCGGGTGGTGGCAATGGTAAAAGGAGAAACACTAAATACAAAAGCAGCTAATTCTTAACTGACAAACAAAGCTAAAGTGAGATGCAGCAACCGCTGTCATCCTTGTTCCTCGCTATTAAAGGGCCAGGCAAAGTACAGAGTTTGCAAGACAAAAGGAGATATTTTTAAACAAACTTAGAAAATGCAGGGATGAATGTTAAATTATGAATGCCTGGATTGATTCCCCACTGACTCTAAATGTGAGTCAATGTAATGCCATGTTTTCTAAGTGGCTTTATTTCAAATTAAAATAATGTTGTAATAGTACAGTATATGGATTTTTAAAAGGCATTTTAAAATGTATTGTGAAATCTGGTGCTTCTACAGCCTGATTTTTGGGCACAAAAGGAAAACATTAAGGATGAAGGTTGCTTTTATCATCTCATAAACTAGTTTTATTTCTGGAAAAAATACTATTTTTTCTCTGAAATAAGTTAGTGAAAATTTTTGTGTAAAAATAGAATATTGAGATTCAGTGCTGGGGAGAACAATGCTGCTTTTGAAATTGAAATCTCCTAGTTCATTGCTTTGGAAAACTAATACATTTCCGTTTTATTATTAGATACCATAGATTTCTTTTAATCTTTCAAATACTTGGAGCAAAAACTAGCTGTTGTGAGTACCGCTTTTCCTTCCCTGAAGTACTGACCAGGGAAGAGAGCAAAAAGGTTCTCTTATAAAAACCATAATTTTATAAATATTTGCTATGAAAGACCTTCTCAGATTCTTGTCCTTACACTGGTCTGTTTATGCTTCTAAGAAGACAGGTTACAGATAAACATTTTCATTAGAATTCTGTTTTAAAAAATTGCAATCTGGGAATAGTGGAAGGAAAGATGATCTCAGACAGACTTGGATTAATCTTTAACATTGTTAGACAAATTTCCTTTTCACCCGTCTTTTTAAACACTGGTTTGGGAAGTATTTAATTTTTTTGAGAAATCAGAAGTTTTAAATTGAGGATGAAAAATTATTTCCATCCAACTCATGTTCCGTATGAGGAATCTGCATTTGTTTCCTGTGAGCAAGTATGGATTTTCCACTTCTATCGACTCCGACCCTGAACATAACAGCACTGTGTCAGCAGCTTTGCAAGAGATCACACGTTTTTTCTAAGATCTGTTGATGGAAAATCTGGAAAGCAATATTTTATGTCTCTTAGAAGGCTGTTTATTCTCAAAAATACTCAGTTATTTAGCCTCATAGCAATTACCCATTCCTAATTTATAGGACAGTCATCCAGGAGGTAAAGCATGAATGAATCATTTGTTTCTTTTATGGGGATTAAGTGCACTACTAAGCAAAGAATAAATTGCATAACTTTTTCTTTCTTTTTTTTTTCAAGCAAAAAGAGGAAAGTGAGAAAGGAATGAGGAATATATATTTTTTTGCAGTTTGTTTGGATTTCTTTTTTTTAGACTCCATTTCAGACACAGCCACTACTACCAGCAGAGCCCGCTATGGGACCACTCAAATTTGGAAGAGAAAGGTGGACATTCACAGCCAGGTTTCTAAAGTTTCATAGTTTTCATAGTCCACAAAGAGCCACCACTCATCAGGCCCAGTACCTACTTAGCCAGGGAAAAGGAGACCAAATTTTCACCTGGGGAATGTTACCCTGAGCAGATGAGCAATAACCTCAGAGGCAGCACCACGTCCACCTGAACTCATCCTTCCTGACTTCTTGCAATGGCATCTGCCTAAGTATAGAGTTAATTAGACTTCACAGCTGGTCTTGGAGACAAGGCGTCAGACGGGTGTAATGTATTCAGCAGCGAAGGGACAAGGAGTATTTAGGTTGACTGTTAAGCAACAACACTACGTGCTGTGGGCAAGAAGGACACAATGCCAGCTCTGGAAATTTCGCAACTGTTGTGTGTTGGGTTGTTTGGTTTTTTTTTTCAAGACTCTGTAATTGATGCTTGAGGGGTTAATAAACAACAACCACCACCAAAAGTAACACTTATGACAAGACAGAAGAAAAGGACAAGAAGACCATTTTGGATTGCTTACAGTTGTTAAGTCTGTTAATACTCCTCTAAGAAAGTGAGAGGTCTTCTATGTCTTTTTTTGTCCAACAGCTCATCTCTAAATAAATCCCAGAGGGGACACGTTTTTTGAACACCAAGATGAAAGCGGAGACTAAAGCAGGCAGGGGAAAAGGTGGTTTTGGCTAAACCCAAGCAGCTGTATTTTGCATGTCCAAAACCAAAACCACACTTGTCTTTGTACATGAGGTCTCGCTGCACGAGAAACTGTGGTGTGCAGGATGGGGCTGTGCATGGCATTGCACAGCCCTGAGAAGCAACCTGAGGATGGGCGCAACTCTCCCATGTAGCAAGAGAGGAGGGTGAGTAAAGGAAAGCACAAAATCAGAGCTGAGAGCTGAGCAGAGCCACAGGAAAGAGGGGCCACAGCAGAAGAGCGGTTCCTGCTGCTCCTCAGGAGCAGTTCCCAGAGTGCACCTGGGGTGATATAGGTGAAGGCTGAGTCAGCAGTTAGCTCCAACTCAGGTCTACAGCTGTGGACCCCATCTCCTAGCTGAGGATGCACAGCGCTACCTCAGAGTATCTCTGAGGTAGATGGACATTTTAATTGCCTCCATGCAAAGCCCTGGAATGAACAACTTGCCTTATCTCAAGACCCAAGGAAAAACAAGAGAAAGTCTCCCATGCTCGCTGCTTGCAGTGGCAGCTACAGCCATAACTACATGCTGAGACAAACCTACTCCAGCCAGGCTCACACATGCACAAATAGTAGCCCAAGCTGTGGTTGCTTAACAACCCGAATGAGTGGCTAATTACTTCACGAGCTAATTCAGAGTACACAGCCGCTGCCTATGCATCCTGGTAAAAATAGGTCTTGTGTGTTCAAAACCGGGTCAAAGTGATGCAAAAGAAATGGCCTGTAGAAGGGCGAGTGACACGTGTGTAGGCACTGCCATTTGCCCACGGGTAGCCACTCTCCTGAGGGCACAGCATGGCTAAATCAGGACATGCAAACACCCGAGGGACGGGGAACCCAGGTATAAGTGTTCAAGAACCCAGCTTTAAAAAACTAGAGCAGTGCCACATTTAGATGCTGCCTCTTCTAAGTAATGCTGGAAGTCCAGCTAGATGGGGCTTTTGAGTAGGTGAATGCTTCTGACCACTGTGCAGAAAGCACAAACCACAGCCAGACGGTAAGATTATACTTTCCCATGTCTGAAAACTGGAGTCATGGCCACAGAAGGGATCTGTATGCTCAAGTTTACTGTGCAGAAGTCAGTTGTTGAATTTAAAATGAGTTCTTTGGACCACTGGAAAGTTAAGTATTCTTTCCCATTAGAAACCAACTGTTGCTTGTTGTTGGGGCTACTCCAAGCTGCCTTTGAAAAACATGGACAGTACGGCACAACTACAGAGAGGCCACTGAAAACAAGAGGCAGGAGGGGAATGGAGGTAGAGGGATTATTTGAGGGGGAGCAACTCAGAATATACTTTTCTTAATGTGCACAGTTCTCTGCTGCTGAATGACAGGAGGAGACTGATGGTGGCTTTTTCTTATTTTTTCCTAAGGTAAATTGCTCTGTTAGCCTATATACATGAAAATAATCATATATTTGAATGTTACTACCATAATGCAACTTCAATATGCTGCACATGCTGTGTCTGTCTAATATTTTCTAGACTGTAAAAGTCTCTGCAAATTAGCTGTAAGACACTAACAAAATGTTTCTGTGGTTGCAAATTGAAACTTTTAGAATTTTTGCTTTGCAGGAAATGTGACTTTTTATTCTACCCAAGACACACAAAAAATAAAATAAATCCCATTCTGAAGTATATCTTTCCCACAAATCCTAAGGGATTTCAGTTCAACAGAGAAGCTATGTGGAAGATTCACCATTGTAAGATTTTGAAATTATTTGGAGTTTGAAACTGTCACAAAATAGCAGGTCATCTGAGAATTGGACTATTTATGTCCTGGATTTAGACACACTTCCACTGACCTAGTTGTTTTTGATCAGCCTTTGGATTATCGTTTTTTACTTTCCTGGCAATAGGTTGTCTCAGATTAATTTTAAACAAGGACCTGGCCAACAATGTAAATAGATGTTAAGTTATAATTCACTGCTTTTACTTCTATCTGAAGAGCATAAGGATGAATGCATTTGGATTTTTTTTTGTTTTAAGACCACAACCTTTTATCTAAACCTCTGCATCTTTTCACAGTAATTTCTTTTTCTGGTTAAAGCTTGGCTCCCTTCTGAACTCTTCCGCTCAGAAACTGATAAATACCACTTGTCTATGGTCTGGAGGTGAGTCCGCAGCTCGGGTAATTATGGTAAAATGCCTCCCTCAGGAAGACCTTCCCGTTCCCCATTGACTCCCTCCTCCTCACACGCAGATATGCTCTTTTTGTATGTAAAGACCTGGTGTAGGGGAGGGGGAGGACAGTAGGAAGGGAGAATGAGCAGCGTGGCTGCAGTGGTCCACACCACAAGGACAGTGTAAGGTAAGGCTACAGCTCTCAACTTGTCTTCTCTTTCTGTCCAGATGAAAGGACACTCAGCTGTTGGAACTATTTTCTGGCAATAGGTCACCACTGCTTTTACTCCACAGGAGACAATATTATCACCCTTATTTATATTTTCTACTTTCATGAAGTTTTTACTAATGGCTGGTGCATTGCTTGTCATCTGTGGGAGACCCTCTGTCACCCTTGATATGCTCTGTGGAGTCCCTATGACTCCTGGACCACTGAGCACCAGGGCAGAGCTATGCCAATACGAGCACCCTTGAGCAGGACGAAAAGAATGGGAAAATCTCCAGAGCAGCTGCACAGGATGGACATAAACAGGAGACATTTTTGTTTCCTCTTGCCCTCCAAATGCAGCTCCGGGAGACCGGTGCTCCTTGCTGGAGTGTTGCCCTCCCTTGCCAGAACGGATACACATTTGGCATTGCAAAACCCAGAAGAGGTTATCCGGTCAAGGTGGTTGCATCTGGAACAGTCTAAACAAATTCTGTGTTTCTGGGAATTACTGCTCCATTGGTCAGAGTGCTGTCCTGTGGCTGCTGGCATACCAGCTCTGCAGAGAAAAAAAGTGTCAGGACTATTTTAATAAAGAATTCCAATGGGAGTCAAAAGCATGTTAATGATTTCTTTCATGTGTTAATGCCATTAGCCACCTCAGGCGGTTAGCGTGGGGAGTACCGGTAACTGACAGTGCACTGAGTGGGGAATGAATCATTTTATAATTATTTTTTTTAAGTAACTTTGTTGTTCTTATGAAATTTGGCTCGGCAACATTGTCAGGATTCAATTAGTGTTGGTAAATCTGGTTCAGAAAAAAAAATTAAAAAAAAATAAACTTGATCCATGATGTGTTACTAGAAATTTGACAAAGGCTGCCTTCCAGTCCCCTTTAAAGTGGTCTGCATCATGAAGGGCACTAAGAAAAAACAGTCCCATTGCAGAGGGACTGCTGTTGTGTCCTGCTTTTTCATGGAGGATATAAGCAGGGAAAGTTTCCCTATATTTCTCCATGGTCAGCTCATCAAATGGTAGGCATCTCTTAGGTAAAAATGTAGAAGTTTTATACAAATGAAGCTTTCGTGCCACTTCCTTTAAAAAGAACATTGAGAATAGTCAGATTCATAAAGGACATCACAGCTGGAGATGGGGACTTTTGAAAGCAAGAGTAACAAATGCTTGAGCAGCCTTGCAACCAGAGCTTTTTCCTTTATGCTGACCCTGTCCGGCTGCATAGTACTTTCCTATTTGAAGTGTAGAGCAGAAACAAGTTCTGGAGAACAAAGAGTAAAAAACCCAAAGGTTACACCCTCTCTGCCTTAAAAGTAAGATCTCCAACACCCCGCTTCACTTCCTCCCCAAGCTTTCATGTGTCTGAAGGTCCAAGCCCAGGGGGAACTTGGTCTTAGTGAGGACCTACAAGTCTCCTACTCCAGCTGCATGTTCCTGCTGCTTCCCTGCCACCAACCCAGCCAGGGACACGAGCTAGCTGGAAATTCACTGTTTTTCTTTGTAGGGTTAGTCTTTACCTAGTTCAGCCCTGAGAGCTGGCTCCCTGCCCAGACGAGCTGGGGAAGGGTAAAACGGCAGCAGCGCTGACTAAGCTTCACTTTGACTTCCAGGGAACTGATCTTTCCCCTCTGCCAGAAATGCCACAGCCACCACGGCCTTGAGCTCTGCAATGCCTAATTTATTTTGCTGAGCAGACCTAGAAGTATCAATCAGTTCCACAGAGAGGAGAAAGCGTTTCAAGAGCAATATGAAATCTCCTTGAATAAATCTCAATGGGCAGACGTCTGTCCCTTGGCATGGACCTAATTACCAAGGCATTCAGTAAACAAAGGAGTAATGCTATTAGTTAGGCATGCAGAGCTGACCCTCTTTAATCTCAGCAAAGAGTCTAGGGACTTGTATCAGAGCTTTACAGGCTGCAGGGCAGCATACACCTAAAACTAAGTGAAACACAGGGCTTCTAAAGGTCAGGCCAGAATTCTCTAAGCTCTGTACGGAAGGAGAAAGACAACAGTACCACAGATGTGTTCATCCAGAGCAGTCCATGTGCCTAAGTCAGAGTCTGGAGGAACCTTCCCAGGAAGTCAAAGGGTATTTTATTACTCCTGGGCTTCTCTGCTGAGGCTGCCAAGTGGATATGCCAATTCATTTCAATGCTGAGTAAGTTCTAGCAAGTGGCCACTTAGTTAGGAAATGACCACCAAATAACTCCATGTATTTCTTCCACTAAAGGTGTGAATGTTCAAGCTATCAGTTAAATGAAACTCCTTTTTTAATCATGCATACTTGATGTGAATAACACACAAATACATATGTATATACAAATACCGGTGTTGTCTATTTTTTCTTTTTCTGAACAATGAAACAGAATGAAATCTCCTGAAAAATGCTATTGCCTATGATGGAATTGTCATTAGAGGTGGTGATGAAACTTTGAGAACTGGGTATGCAAATACTACACATCTTTGAAAGTGTTAGAAGCACTCTGTGTGCTTTTACCTTTCCCGTGTGCTAAGTCATCACTAGTGAGTTCTCAGCTGATCTAGGAAGAGTAAGAGAACTCATCAGAAGCATTAAGAAACCCTGAATGTGCAAAAGGAGCAGAAGGGGCAAATCGGACTACTGAACCCCTTTGACCTGGTATGACAATGTATCGTGCCTTAGAATTGCTAAATTCTGATCCCACTCCTCCTCACTTCTCACTCATGTCTAGACCAAACACTGCAGTGGAGATACTTTTACCACCACAGCAGCTGGTTGCATGGGAACTTCTCTGGTCATCTTGATCATTCTGACTTTTCATGTCTGAGATGTGGTCACTGGATCAGCTGCTGCAGCTCTCAGTCACTTTGCTCATCTGCATTGTGCTTTCTCTTGACTCATAAAAATCCTGGCTCATTAAGCAAGCTTCTGATGGTTCAGCTATGGTGTCTACCCATTGCATACATATGTCTAAATCTGTTTTCATCCATATTCACATCCAACTAGCACACAGCATTTGCTTTGTATTCTGGCATAGTAGCCACAAACCCTCTGATGCATTATGAAATCATATGTTCCTAGCCCTTTCTTTTCCTTGATGAATTCCCTCTCTCAGCCTAAAAAAACCCCCAACCCAACCCAAAACAAAGTGCGAAGATGCAAAATACTTAGAAGTCAGGACACATTTCATTTGAAATAAAATCCCATGAGTGGCAGTGTTGGCATAAGCGGTTTGTGGTTATCTGTTCACACACACACGAAATTATATGATTCACTTTAAACACTCTGCCTTTGTTCTTCTTGCACAAAACAGTTCCATATAACTTTAGATTGATGAATGAAGGAACTGAGCTATCAAAAGGGCAAGGTTTCTAACCTGGCTGTAATCAGGTTAGAAACATCAGGACCTTAATATTATAAGTTAATTAAGCATCAGTAACTAGTGGGGCAGGAAAAGATATGAAAAAAACAAAAAAAACAGGTTTTCCCTGCCCTTGATGTGATCAATATGTGTATTTTTTTAAACCTGATTTATCTAAATGTACCTTTGAACATCGGCATGTGTCTTTCTGCCTTTATTTCTTACCATACTGTTACGAAGAAGAGCTTGGGACTCCCAGGACAAGAGGAAGTGATCTGCTCGTGGCCAGATAGATGAGGGCATAAGAAGGAAGCAAAAGCAGGGCTCACTCTGCCAGACAGGTCTCTTCTCAAGAAAAAGAAGTATCAAAAAGGATAAACCATCAAAATTTTATTCTTATCTAGAGAGATCATCAGGGAACCTGTGAGATCAATTTGGTCAGGGAGACTGTGCCAGCCCACATGCTTCAGAGGAATTCTTAAGAAGGAAACGAATATGAAATGTCAGGATTCATTGTCTTCACAAACTACTGTGAAGTGAGAGGTTAACAGAATTTCATGTAAAGCCATATGTCTGAGTAAAACATTTCACTTTTATTTAGGTGGGTTTTTTTCTTCCTGTTCTGGTAGATAAGAGAATGAATCACTGGAATTTTTGTACTCTCCATTTCTAAACAGCGGGAAGGGAAAGCTGGTTATTTCTGGTTGGATCGGTGTTTGTAGTGGTTTCATTCTGCATATTCCCCTTCTGCAAAATCAGCTGCTCTTTGCCAGAGTTAAGAAAGCACAACAGCCTCACCTAAAAGAGGGCAGACCCACTTCTAAGAACTACAGGACCTTCTCTACAAGCCACCGTTTAGCCTGCTGGGATCAAGGGGACAAAACACAGCCTACTCTCTGTACTGCTTCAAATGGAGCACATAATAGAGACTGACACTCAGACCATATCTGCAGAGAAAAATAAGAACTCCACACACTTGCCTTTGGATCCTCCAGAAAAAAAAATCACTCAGCTTGGGCTTGGAATTTACCACCAATACCACTGACTTGAGTGAAAAAGCTAACCTTTGGCAGGCAGGGTATCATTGTGGTTGGTATAGCTTTTCCTAATAACATATCCCAGTGCTTAAGCAGTATGAATTGCCCAGTGGGTTGGGTTTTTCTTACATTTTTGATAAGGTGGAAGGGGTGTGTGGTTTTGTGTCAGTGATTAAATGCAAACTTTTCACAGGATTGGTTACCAGCACACAACCTTGCTTGACGTACGATCCACAACTAATGCAAGGGTGAGTCTGGTGGTTGATTGCAGTGACTTCAGATCAGAACCTTGCTCTTTCTTCCTATTCTTCCTTTTCTTCCATTCCCCAGCAACGTGTGGAAATGGAGTAACATCTGAAGAAATCAAAATAAAATGGAAACATATAATCAAAAGAAATACAGTACAGTACAATACAATAATCAAATCAATATGAGTGCATTTTTATTTCTATTTCTATACACAGAGATGTATATATGGTAACAGTGAAGTTCAAAATCATTAATTTAACTCTGTATTTGAATAAGTCATTCCTTGGCAAGTTACTCTGCCATAGGACAACAAGAGTCTACTGTATTGTTAAAGTAATGGTGAAATGAGGTGCATGAGTACTAGCTAGTTGTAAAGTCTAAACATTCAAACTGCACAAAATATTATGTTGCCCTGCTTAAAATGGATCATGTTCCCATGGAAATCAAGGGTCTCATTAGCCATTAGCCTGGAGGAGAGTGGTTTCTGACTGCTTTTTGGATGTTCAGAGCAAATATTTTGGGGTTTTGTGTTTGTAAACTGACATGGCTCTCTGTGTGCTCTGAATAGACAGGACAAGATCTCAGGAGCCTCTGAGGTGGGGTGGTATAATTACTCTCACTGCAAAGAGCTTTGTCCTCAACCATGCAGCATGGCTCTGGACCCAAACCGATGAGGTAAATGTGCCTCCGTCATAAAGGTAGTATGATGGTTTAGCCTCTAGGGAGATCCTTAGGTCTAAAGAATAATAAAAAATGTGGTATGTTTTGATGGAGCCATGTGTATCTCCTGAAAGATCAACTATAAAAACCACAGGAAAAACTCAGTGTTAAAATGGTTGTCCCACAGGAGCCGTATAAGGGCTTTTTCACGTAATCACTCCATGACTACTTAAGATTTTGCTGAAAACAGGGATTTCCCCCTTTCTATGGATGACATACACTTTTTGTTAGATGCAGCAGGAATTTACCTGTGAAGACAGGGAGGACGTAAAGTTCTCTTACACAGAAGCTGACACATTAGCACTACAAAAACCACTTTACTGCTTGCAGAGAAAGCATCAGTGTTGTTTCCTTATTCTGAGTTATAGGAATTCACATCCTCATTTTATCTATAGACACTTTCAGATCTCACACACCCCCACAGACCATACCTCCTTCCCATTCTCCTCTTAAGTTCATAGTCCACAGATGCACTCACGTTGCGGGGCCAATCTAGAGTCAGTGCATTTATATAAAAGCTGAGGACAAGTATCCCAAGGAGAGGAAAAAGGCACTAGTCAGGTCTTGCCTCCGTCACAATCTCCTGAATGACCTTCAGAAAGTTACTTGTGATCTTTCACCTATAACATAAAGACGATATTACTTCTTTTCTGTTACATCATATAGGTAAATTAAAAAAAAATCTTGAGCTTAGGTACCTTCTTGGATGTGCTTCAGTGCTACAAAGTTGTTAGCTCTCTCTTTGGATCCAGAGGTCTGCTCCAGCCTCACTTGGCCACCCATGCCAGGATTACGCAAAATCTTATACACAGGGCCCCGTGTCATATAATGTGCAGGGCAGTTGGCGTAGACTGTAGTTGCCCCACGCTAAGGTTTTGAAGGACTTTTTCTTTCTGCTCTCAGAGGATATAACTCCCTTGCAATGGTTACAGGGACCTGTCTCTCATGTGACAGTCCTCGCTACTGCTTATAGGTAACTCTGTAACTGTGGCTCCTAATGGAAACAAGGATGCTTGGCTCAAGCCTGCAATGACTTAGGTCAGTCTGTTATGTCAGAACGTAGCACTTGCCTCAAAAGTCATCTTAGTCTTTATATGCAGCTGTGCTTAGTGTGTTGCTTAAAAAATCTCTCTCTCTATGACTCAGAGGTGAAGATTTGAATGAGGAAGATTTGGAAGAGGTGAATGTCCCACCTAGATATTCAGGGATGCAGAGAAACATAGAATCATAGAATGCATTGAGTTAGAAAGGATCTTCAAAGGCCATCTAGTCCAACCACCCCTGCAGTAGGCAGGGACATCCTCACTATGTCACGTTGCTCAGAACCCCATCAAGCCTGACCTTGAATATGTCCAGGGCAACCTGTTCCATATTCGTCCAGCTGACATAGAATTAAAAAAACCGCACATCATTCCCATACCTAGCTTCAACTGGAATGAGTACTGAGGCTCACCTGGAGCTGCTCTGAAGTGAAAACCTTTTCTCCATCTTCCCGCAAGCCTGGTACTGTAGTGCACCCTTGCTGCCTCACACGTATAAAGCCAGAGCTGCTTCGGTACCTGGATGGTTATGTAAGATAAGGGCAATAATTACATACTGCATGCTTGTAACTCTTTTCATGGACAGCTTACAAAACTCCTTAAAAACATCCATCTATTCTCACAACACGCCTGGGAGGTAGATAAGGATTATTATGCACACAAAACATTATTTATTGTGAACCAAGAGACAGGACTCTATTGCTGGAACACTGAAGATAAACGACTTGCCCAGGCAGAGCCTGCGAGGGAACTTTGGGTTGCTCCAAACCATGTGTTTCAGTCCATAGGCCAAAGAAGTACTTTCAAAGTTATTTAACCTGGCAGAAGTTAAAGCACTTGCTTATGCTGCTGTGATAAATCTTGGACTCCTGGTTCACCACAGTGTGGGTGACCATAGAAAATGAGCCTTGCAAAGGGCCGATAAGGCAGCCAGTGCTCTCCCAGCCACACTTGGGTGCACACTCATGGTTCGGCTCCCTCCCCTCCCCGGGGATGAGCGGTGCTTCTAAACTGCATGATGAGTCAAGGTATTGTGTCTGAGACTGCAAACATTGGCTCTGTCACCGAGCAGACAGACAGACATTCAAAGAAACCACAGCACTCTGATTTCTCTGCCCTTGTTTGCTTAATCAAATTCAGGTTGTTTGTGCGCGCACACATTTTTTTCACCCACAGCACAAACAAATACTGCTCAACACCTGAGGGTGGCTGGCTCTCAGAAGTGCCTCTGGAAAGATGACTCAGAGGAGGAGTAGCGGGAGGCTCCTATGGCATTCGTCCTAACACGGGAAAGAGCATTCCCTCTTACTGTAAGTGATCTAATTATATTACTGTAAATCTCACTCTCACATTTTCGACTACCTCTGCATCAGCTCTCAGGCTGCACTTATGTAATTGTGGAAAACTTTCTACCAAACAGAAGATTCCTGCTGCATGCCACATTGTTTGCAGAAGACTTGTATGTGAGTGTGGGTGGGGAAGGGAGGCTCAGCACACACTGGAAGCGGTAGCGTTTCTAAAGGTCTTCGGTACACCAATGTGTACATTAAATTGCACCATGGGTCTGTAAAAACTGCAAAGAAAATGAGCAGTCCAAGAAGGGCATCTTGCTTTCTTCAGTGGGTTAACTCATCTATACATATGGGCCAAGGTTTTTATCCCTAAAAACAATATTCCCTTCTACTTCTTGTCTTAGGTCTCACCTCCTAACACTGATGTCATCATTAGGCAGATGATAGAGTCCTGGCTACAAGGGTCCTCTACTTACATCCCCTACAGGTGCTCCCAGAAAGTCAGCTTATCTCACAGAGCCCTCAGCATGACAGGAGGGCCCAGGACTTGAGTCAGGAGCATCTGATAAAAGAGGATCCAGGTGATGAGCTGAGCAGTAAGCACTAAGGAGAATAAAAGGTACCTCAAGGCTGTGTCACTTATAATGCTGGGTTATCGTGAGCTGGGTCAGGTCTCGTTAAGCTTGTGAAGAAGCAACTCTTCCATTGGGGCCTAATGAAGGAAAGGGTCTGTTTGGAAACAGTGGGAAGAGAGGAGAGTCCCTCTTGCAAGCCCTGCTCTTGCTGCAGCTCAGAGACACCACCAGGAATGCAGCAGCAGCAGATATGGATGCAGCTGTATGAACCTGCGCTTGCCAGAGCACCCCAGGAGACTCTCAGAGAGACAGAGGTACCAAGGATAGTCAGAGCAGCAGCATGAGTGTGTCCTGAGAAAATCTGAGTGAGTGCCTGGGGCAAAACACTGACTGGGATAGAAACCTGAATGGCAGGAGAAGTCTGTGAGTATGTCTATGAAGCCTGGTGCTCCTGGCTGGTGCCATTCCACCTGTATGCTGAGCCAACCTGGGAGGAGAACCTACGCTTGTCTCTGATGCCCCCCAGAAGAAGCTGGCCAGGATCCAGTCACCTTGAAGCCTGTGCAGAGCAGCCTGTCCACACCTGGTTGAAGGCATGTCTACACAGCCTCTGAGATGCTTCCTTTCAAAAACATTGTTTTTATTTTAATCCCTGCTCTGTTCAGAGAACAACATAATTTAAAAAGCACATTACTTGTAAATAAGGTAAAACATGTCAAGCAATTGACACTACCATCTTCTCCATTTAATTGTGGCAGCCCACTGGGGCTGTGCATTTGACATAGACAGTCGAGTCAGAAGAGACGATGTTATTTAAAAAATACAGTTTCTAACAGAGCCCAGAACTTGATCTATTGTCTAGGAATCCAAATGGCAATAGGCCATATAAAAAAAGGGAGGGAAAGGGTCACTCTAGCCCATTCTTCTAAATAAAAAACAAGTAAAGAAAAAAAATATTCCAGAAGGTCAACTGAGGAACTTACACCCAAGTCCAGGAAATTGTCAGACAAAGCGACTACGATTTATATGGACCCCTTGCTCCTTGCTGGGATTATGACTCTACACTTGCACCTCTGAACAACATTCACAGATTCTAGCTAAGCTAAGGAGGGGTGAAGTGGTGATTTTCTGAGTTAGACATGAAATGGAAATATAAATGGGGAATTTGTACTCTGCCACAGGAAGAGAGAATGCGAGGGCACAGTGACGCCACTAGCAAGAAGATGCTGAAAACAACCTGAAAGGGCGAGGGAGTGTGTGTTTAAGCTCTGAGTAAAACTCTTTTACTGTAATTTTTATTATCTTGAAAAATGCCTGATGAAGACAGATGCTCTTTAAAAACCGTAACACAGTTCATACTAAAAAGAAGTGATCTTTCTGTAGCTATGACAGTTATTTCATCCTGTGAATGCTTCCAAAAAGGACATCCACACATAAACTTTATATAAATTCACATACTGAATATATATGTACACATGGGTATTTTAATTCATCCATCAAGACACACACTTTGGATTTTGTCTGTTTTCTCACGATTTATTGTGCATTCATGAAAATGAAAGGCCAAATAATGTAGATGTGCATAAGACCTGGTCCTGCTTCTGTTGAATTTCATTATATTGTTCTGATTTTTTGCCATCATAACCTTTAAGGACGAGCTAGGCTAAGAATTCCTACTAGGTGAAGATCTAGTGTTACTTCCTTAAGAAAAAAAGAGTTTGTTGATCACAGTCAAGATTTACTGCTCTTCTTTTCCTGTACATATGACAGGATTCACCACCTTTGCATCTGCAAATGATGCAGCCTGGGTAGGTCTTAAGAAGTGGTTATGTTTGATGGTTTTCAATGTTCTCTCCTCCCACATCAAAATCCTACCTGTTGGCATCAGGTGAGTAACTGTCTTGCCTTTATGTTTCTGGGCTTTAAGGTAGCAGATATGTCTCCAGTACACAAAACCAAAACATTCAAAGGTCCAAAGACAATAAAAAAGGACCTGACATTCATCAGTTTTTAGGACCCTGAAGTGTTTAAGCCACTCCCATGATTTTGAGGGGCTATTTTGGCAAGCCTGGAAGCAGTTGATTTGTCCTGGGCATGCAGGAGTGGTGGAAGGAGGAGTGGTTCCTCATAACGATGGCATCAGTTGTGTCTCTTCTGCCCATAAACTGCCAGTGATACATCTCTGCCAAGGCCAATTTTCTAGATTCCTATGAGTTTCCCTACTCTTCTATTAAAGGGATTTATAGAAATTTAACAGGATCAAACAGTGTTACTCTTTGTTTTGCATCCACAGTATGCTCTAACATCTTTGATCCCTTAGTTACTCAACACCCTTTTAGATGTGCAAACGTGGTGTAAGTTTGCACAGAGCTCTGGATTATTGAAGTGGTCAAGATATGGAGTATAGCTAAAAAAGTATCAATACAAGGAGGTTTCTATAAGGTTTTATTTCAGACCTAAGCACAGATAACAGAGTGTTTAATCCTTTTATTCATTTGACAGACCTATGTGCTGTGTGTGATTTACCACACTTAGTGCATCAAATTACTAAAATAAAATGAAAGCGCTGAGGACATATTAGCAAGACAAAATATTTAATTATCACCTAAGAAAAATTAGACCTGGTTTAATTAAGCACATCCTAATTGAACTGGGGTGAAATAAATGTTTAAAATAAATGTTTAAAACCCTGAAGCTGGGTTGCATCTAAAAGCATTACTCAAAATGTATTAAGATCTACTACTTGTCTTCATTGCAGAGTTAACAACCATGAAATATGATTGGTTAAAAATCCATACAAGAATACTACAGCAAATCACAATCAGCTGCCACATTTGCCTGTTTTATATCTTCGTTGTTCACTATCTGTGAACATTTATTCAAGCCAAGTGTTGTTTGTATGAATGTTGGTTTTCATTTAACCAAGAAAATTGCTCAGATCAAATAACCATCTAAGCACTTGTTGCAAAGACTGATGGATAAAATGCGTCTCCAGTATATTCACAGCTACAATATAGCCCTAACTAATGCTGTGAAAGTACAAGAAATTTCCATTTCCAAAGGAGTTCTAGGAAATTAACATTTACTTTGCTCTGAATTAGAATGAAAACAAATTAATTGCCATGACTGAAAAAGATCCTTGTATTGCAATACTTTTCTTTCTATGACAGAAAGAAAATTGCAGCTGAAACTAAAAGTAGCTTTGAAAAAACACCTCCTCCCCCTTAGCTTCAATCTCAAAAATGTTGAAATGGAATATTTTGACCTTCTCACAATACTTCTTCCCAATTCTTTTTCCCCCAAAACAAAAGGTTGTGAAAATCAACATGCCTCAGAGAGCAGTTTTGGTTTGACAAAATGGCATTTTCTGATGGAAAAAAAGCATTCCATTGGAAAAATTTTTAACCAGCTCTAGCAGTAACTCTGGATTTCACACTCTGGGCTAAATTCGCAACCCTTCACCCTCTGAAATTAACTGGGACACTTGAGAAGTAAGGAACTAATCAGGAGAGAGAAGCACCCTCCCAGTATGGTTTGGAGACTACAGGGGGGCCTACTGGAATAGATCTACACAGGCAGGCTGCTGCTGTCGGGTTCTCATGATGTCTGCTCCCACCAGCCCAGTTACAGGATAAGAGGCGGATTTGTAAGAGTCGGGGTTTTTTTATTTTTTTTTCCCGAGGAAATAGCTTCATTTTGTTTTGTTTCTTGCTGTTCTTGGCATGAAATTCATGTTTTATTGGTATGAAATACAAGTCTGTTTTGACACTTGCAGAGACAACGCAGACAGAGAGAATCATCTTTCTAGCTATAAACTGAAGCTTGTATGCCTTGTAAATAGTTTTTTATTGCTCATATACTATAAAAAAAAGAAGAAAATTTGTTGCAAAAACAGATAAGTTATCTATGACTTGTTGTGTACTTCCCTCTTTCTTTCAAAACAGGAACCTGGTTCACCGAGAGCATCTGATCCTTTCGTGTACTTCAGCACATGAAGCAATAAGCAAATCCCTGAAATCTGAGTACAGCTTCAGTGCACAGCTATGAAAAGTTGCCTGCTGTAGCTGTGAAAAATTGCCTGCCATTGGGTTGGGTATAAAGTTGCTTCTCCCCAAGCCTGCTGCAGAGGCAAGATTGCCTGCCATTGGGTTGGGTATAAAGTTGCTTCTCCCCAAGCCTGCTGCAGAGGCAAGATGGTCTTGGTGTCTCTTTGTCCTGAAGAGAATCGGAACTGTTGGACTAACAAAAAGTGTCTGGAGATTTAGTCTGTGCTCTTGGAAAGCCATTGACCATACTTTAAGTTACTTTTTTTGATCTACTGTAAGAGCTAAAATGTACAGGTCTGAAGCCAGCACATTTTTGTCTTGGAAGAGACAAGATCTCTTATCTGTATGTTGCTCCCATATCTAATACAGCATAAACGCAACTTTCATCCTATAAGGACTTGAGGCTAAAGCAGGCAGGATTTTTTTTTTTTTTTAAAAAGAAAGGACCTTTTTTCCAATATATCTGTACCTCATTAAGATGAATCGAAAGCCTTTAAGCTCTTCTCACACACAGAGCACCCAAGTCCACGGTATGGCCAGTCTATAGTTTGCTAGTGCAGTAAACTGTATTACAGCCACTCTATAGTCATACTGGATCAGTCTAGGGGATTGCTCTGAATTCTCCAACCTAAGCACTCTGCCTCCAGACTGTTAGTGCTTTTGCTTTAAGTCATATTTTAGGACCATTGATAATGTTGTCTGATTCAGAGTTATAACAGGATGACACCACACTGTGTCATACTAGGGGCTCCACATAACACCAGCTATCATTATTTAGGATAGTGGGAGGCAGAACTATACCTAGGCAATGGAAAAACTTGTATGGGCAATGTGGGAAGGAGTGGAAAACCACCTGTGTAGGTCAGTTCCAGCCCTGCTCAATCCATGTGGCTTACTGAAAGGTAATATAAGTATCACTGCACTTGCTTGTCTTTTGGGCTATAGGGGAACTTTTTAACTGTGTATAGCTGCTCTGTGTATTTTTGACAACTAGTCATTAGAAACAAGTGTTAAGTGTATTTTTTTTAACTCGGACTCCAGAAAAACTAATTTCATTGTGACACTCAACGGGAAACTTGCAGAACCTCACACTTCACCCACACAACATGGATTTATCTTCTTTCTGAACAAGGAGAATTGTCTTCTCTTCACAGAAAATTGTAGTACAGATTTGACTTCCCTCCCACATGCAAGACAAGGAACCTGATCTTTGCCCATAATGGGGAGTACCTCTGGAAATGCCTTCTGATGCTCTGGAACATTTTAATTCTCATTCCAGTTTACCCTGATGAAATACTCTGGTATCTTCTCGAGGCTTTTCTGCTTCCCTGCCAAATGTTAATTGGTACCTGTTCCCATACATTTTAATATTCTCCCACAACTGTAATGGTTGGCTTCAGGCATTTTTCCTAGCTCCCAGCCCTTTCTCTAAGACTCTGATGTTCCTTCAGAAACCTGACAGGGACCTTTCTTCTAAAGCTGTGTGACCTGGTTGGATTCCCTACTGCTAAATATTTTGCTTATAAGGGCATGCATTAATCTATGGTCCTGTAGGTCTGGAAATGATCTCACTGAGAGCCCAGCGGTCACCTTAACTTTCTGTTTTTCAGAAAAGCTGTCCCTCTCTGGACAACCTGGGTGATTCATAAGTACCTGTCTCATGCAAAATGGTTGGTGGCCAAACCTATGTACATGTTATCCAGTCTTCAGAAGGAATATAACCACCTCATCAAGCATCTCTCCAATGGCATGTAGAGAAGACCAGTAATTTGAAACTTTACCAATCTGGAAGTGATGTTGGGTGGATGGTCAAACTATTTATTGCCCTTCCAAAGCATTGTCTCCCCATGTACATTTTGGGTTGCATTCTTAACAAAAAAAGCTCACAGTCTGCATTACTGAGAATGTATATGCACATTATTTATCCATATTTTTAAATACATTTTATTTGGACACAAGTCATGAGATTATCATCTGATGAGTGTAGAGTCCGAGTATTATCCCTTAGAAGCTTGTGCCTATTTAAGCATGTGGACCTGAGCTGGCAATCTGAGGTCCAGGCAATGCTAGTAAAAATTGCACTTGGCTGGATGTCAGTGATTCACTTCCGAAATATGAAGCATGATAAACTGAGAGGAAAAATAAGTAAAGCACCTCTCAAATGGTAAATACATCTAAGATGAGATATCTCAGCACCAGCTTAAAATATTTTCTATATGGAAGTCGGGCAGAGCTGTATCTTAGCCACCCATGCTAGATTTAACCCTCACAGTGGAGCAGAAGCCTTTATCGAATGACCATTTCCCAGAACTTCAGTGGAATATTACATCTCCCCAGAGCCTTGAGTGAAACATCTTGACCTCTAACTGCAAGTTCAGCTTCATGGATTATTCCTCCAGCACTGAGACAAGCTGGCATAACTGAGAAGGAGATTCCCTCCTATCATCACCAAGGACTCGTTTATGCTTAAAAACTCTCAAACATGTAAACATATTTACTGAAAGCCAATCTGCTGAGATTCTTATGAAACTGTTTAAGCATCATTTAGAATGGCTGAAACCTCAATTTCAGCAATTTACCTTAATTGAGATTACAAAGTAAATGAGGTTGAAAAATTATTTGGCTATTAATGGTACTGCTATTTTGTGGTACATCAGGATAAAAGTACTCACTCTAGTGTGACTGCTTCCTTCCTTAGAAAGTCATATCTCCTACATCACTCACATTTTCAAACTTAGTACAGGATATATTTGCGATCTATTCTTTGGAGATGTTATTCTTTGGAGATTTTTGCCAAGGTATCAAAAAGGGCCCATGATATTTCAGCTTAGGAGAAGCAATAAATGAAGGACTATTTACAAGTGTTACTATAGCTGAGTGATAAAGCTCTTCCAGAGACAAAGGAAGTTTTATTTCAGTAGCATGTCAAACAACAAGAATTCCTGACACTGAACTTTGTGTGCTTGCAGCCCAGAAAGCCAACCATATCCTGGGCAACATCAAAAGCAGCATGACCAGCAGGTCAAGGAAGGGGATTCTTCCTCACTTCTCCACTCTTGTGAGATCTCACCAAGAGTACTGCATTCAGCTCTGGGGTTCCCACCACAAGGCCAGGCTGTGTGGGGCTTTGGGCAACCTGCTCTAGTGGAGGATGCCCCTGCCCATGGCAGGGCGTTGGAACTAGATGGTCTTTGAGGTCCCTTCCAACCCAAACCATTTATGTTTCCATGATCCAGCTAGTCTTTATTTGATGGATTTCATTATTTCTTTGTCCTGTCTGTTGGATAGGGTGTCTTTATATAAGTGGTGATCAAAGTATATGTATGTTGAAAAAATATTTCAGCTGTGAAGAAGGGTCATCGGATGAATTTATGAGACAGCATTGGCACTTGTAGTCTGTAGATATAGTATTGCTGATGGATTTATTTTAAAGGTGAATTGGTCAAAAATTAAACAGAAAATCACAGCTACTGGGACCTGTTTCATTTGTTTTCCTTTTAATTTTTCTCGGGAAGGGCATATATGTAAAGCCCCAGCAAGCTGGGATGCAAAGCATCTGATGTAAATAAGAGATGGGAACACAGGATAGGAGATTTCCTAAGCTGTTCTTGGTGAATCCTTGATTTTAAGCAATCTTGATCTTCCTCCATCCCTCTCTCTCTCTCGTAGGAACTTAATCCCCATACATTTTTGGTCTATTTTACCACCCCTCAAGAGTGAAAGGCAAAGGCCCCAAGATCAAAATCACAAAAGCAACATGATTAGGGTTGTAAAAATATCTGGCCTTTATATCTGAATTGGGTTTTGCCATCAGAGGGATAGATCTAAGTTGTTTGAAACCCCATGGGAAAGGTGATGTGCAAGATGAACACAAGGCTTTCTGTCATGTTGCAAAAACCCCATCATATTTTGAATCACAGAACAGGCAGGGTACATCCATCCACTCCTCTGGGACTCAAAGCTACATGTCTGAAAGTGAATTATATTTGCTTATCATTTGTCCATGATTATGTTCTTTATTGAGGGCCAGCTCTTTGCTTCCTGGAAAACACTTTTGATTTTCAGTGATCTGCAAGAAATTGTTCTTTCCCCAGGCAATGGTGACATCAAACCACTTCTCCATCAGTTTGCTCCAGGCATGGTTCTGTGTTTTTCCCAAGTGCACCTGAAGGGCCCAACCCTGTATTCCCAGACACCACTGCAACTGACTCACTAATGTTCTAGGTATTCTGAGTAGGCAAGAGGGGATCCAAACCAAGAGGCCAGCCTAGTCTTCAGTGCCTTGCCTTTCCTATCTTCATCCCTCTGTTTCTTCCTCCTCACTGCTCTCCTGATTCTGGGGTTTTACCCTGTTGATTTTTCCAGTTTTGTCTGCTTTATGTCGTTTGTTCCTTCAATTTGTCTAGCTCATGCTTCCCTTTTGCTTCTCTTACTTCTCTCCTTTATTGTTTAACTCAGGACACTTTTTTATTCTTCTTTGTTTACAGTCATCCTGGATCTTTCACCCTCTTCTTGTGTGTTTCTTCATTTTGCCATTTCTACTGTGGTTGCTAGAGCTCCTCTGCTTAAGTAATGAATATACAGTTAGAGGTAGTCCCAGTTCAAAGATGTTTCCAATCTAGATATAAAAGAAAGACAAGAAGTCGGAAAGAAAGGAAATATTATTATCTCTATCTTACTGGGCAAAAACTGTGGCAATAAAAAATTCAGTGTTTTCTTGGGTCATAAAGAAAGCCTGTGGCTGAACCAGGAGTAAATGCCAACCCTCCCAGATTCCATTCAGTGTCTTACTCATAACTTCTTGCTGATGTTTGCAAGTGTCTGCAGAGTAATGATTTGCAGTGTGATAATAACAGTACTGTCCACAAAGGAGCAGACTTCCTACACTACTATGGGTTTCCAAGATTACCATAAAACTCAGTGATTACTTGGCACATACTGCAATACAAACTAATAATTATATTACCAAAACGAGCTTTATTGGATTTTTTCCCCCATGACCAATTCACATGTTATTGTGAAAGTCCATCAGAGGGCCAACTCTGTAAGTTCTGACTTCTGCATTTGACCAACAAATTCTTTGAAGAAATTTGGAGTAATCCAGGTTTCCTAGTTTAAGTCAACTCCATAAAGATTAATATGGATCCACGTTCTAGTAAATTCCCCAAATTTACCACCACCTGTATTCAAAATCATTAATTTGAAATAGGTGTTGTTATTAACAACTACTTATTGTTTCTGTGATTAATGTTCAGCAGTGGCTTCAGTATGAGCTGGCACTTGCAGAGTTTGTTCTCACAGAGAAGGGGTTGTGGGGTGGGTACCCAGGCATGTGTCTCAGGGGTTAGCTGGATGTTCATCACCAGCTATTGCTTCCTTCTCACTGTTCTAACTTGTCCCATGTGGGGAATTTCTCCAAAAACTGAGGTTTCAAGCCATGATTTAGTGGTTGCTGGCTGAACTATGAGCCTCAGTATATGCCAACTTTGGGGCAGCAACCCTGGCAAGGACTCTGGGACCTCCAGGCACCTGATCACAGATAGCAGAGCTCTATGTTTGTCTCCAGACGGTGAATGATCAGAAGCAACCCAACCTTGCATTCACACAGGCCAGTAAATCCTCCTGGGACTGACAACTTCACCTTGTATGGAGCCAAGCTTTCCTCACCTGCAAGGTGGCTTTGGCCTTTTGTAGGGCATAATGACCATGGTGAAATTGTGGTTTTGATGTAAGTTCATTAGGTTGGGTGATCTCATAGCAGATCTGTGTAGCACTATATAGCATGTGGCAGTGTGCATGCACATCAAGCTGCATCTTACTTCAGTTAAAGTTTTCTCTTTCCCCTATTGTGCCTGTTGCTCCTGTGTGGACTTTGAAAACTATACAAATATAGCCATGTAGCACAGCATAAATGCACTTTAAACATATTTACCAAGGGTATTTCATGATTAGCTCAACTGGTGTGTAGTTGCCTCGGTAATGTGATGCCATGAATTCATGCAATTGGCTTGGTGCTGCACTTAGGCATGGGGATGGGAAGTGAAAGCAAAGAGCTGAGTCTGCTGAGACTGGCTCCGCTGATGGAGATGCTTGTCTCAGAGGAGCCAATGCTCACATCCATTCAAACTGAAAACTCACAAATGAGTGCACCAGCACTAAAACAAAACCCAAACCCATTCCTGATGATGATGAGGAAGAGGTGCCAGAGTGAAGGTGTGAGCTGCATCAAATTCTGGTCTTGCAAACATTGATAATCTCTAATTTACAAGGCTACAGGCTCCATCTAGATTTCAGAGGCACCTCAGTGGGATTCAGAGGTACCCAAGGTAAACTTGTGCTGTAAACTCTTCTAACAGAATCAGCCTGTCTCTCCATTATTGGTAAAGACAGTCTGGGGAGATCTTTTCGAAGCAGCTTCTCAAAACAGTTGTCTTCCTTTGCCTTGTCAACCTCCTCTGCAGCTTCTGTGGCTGTTCTCTGCAGCTGGCAGCAAAGGTGAGGTGACAGAGGCTGCTGGAAATACATAGCTGCAACTGCTTGGGTGATGCTGGGTCAAAACTATTGCTGCCTGAAGGCAATACCTCCACCAGCTCATCAGCAGCCCCTCTGGAGCCCTGGGGATGAGCCTCACAGCACAGAAATCTGTCAGCTCATGACAGACTTAGGCATTTGAGTTAGCTGCTCCAAAGGGGCATCACTGCACAAGCAAAGAAAAATCATATGACTTTGACCTCATCCTGATTTAGAGTGAAATCCTTCTGAGCACCCCCCTGTGCAGAGCAGAAGCTGTCTCAGCATGTACAGGGCCTGCCAGGAATGCACAGGGACATAGAGATCCCCACAGCTCTGAGTACAGCTTCGTGGAAAATCCCTCCATGTGGAAGTAAATATTAAAGTAGAAGTTGTCTGTCTGCCTAAAGAAGGCTGGGGCAGTGGGGCTGGACAGTCTCCCAGCTCCCTCACACTCAGACACCAACTCTTCAGCTGTGTCTTCTTGGCCTGTGACTTCTGTAACCAGACCTCCAACAACTCTCTCATCCGAGGACCAGACAGGTCTGAGCTGCTTAACTTGCAAGACTGCCAGGACAGGGCAGCCAAAGCTTAGAACAAAATGATTACATAGAAATCATAATAAATATCATATTTTGTCCAACAAATCATCCATCTTCTTTGGTTTGACACAGCTCTTCTGCAAGGCCTACTTCTCTTTAGGCTGAAGTCTCAAATACATCCATTTTGGGGAGTGACTCTCCCTTTTATTCTCCTTTGAGAGAACACCGGTTGATGAGTCCTTTAATATTCTGAATTTCCTGGGCAACACCTCTATGGCAGATGAAGTATGGGACTATAAGAAGTCAAAAGCTGATTTAATTCTGTCATCTTAGTTTAAAAGCCTTAGACTTCCTCCAGCTTTACACCCCTGGATACTCCAATACATAGAACACTCTGGAGTAATACTTCTCATCAGCTCAATAACTACAAATGTGGCAAAACAAATTATGATCTCAAGCACTAACTTTTGATAACTGATGGTGGACTTGCAGTGGTGTAATCAGGGATAGAATTTGCTCCAATGTGTTTTTAATACAACTAGAGAGACTCAGGCTATTTATTATGGGAGTCATATAAACAAGTCATTCAAACAAAATCCTCCTAATTTTACAGCAGTCTAGACATGTAGCATATTGCAAAGCCATGTCTAAGGACAGTGTCATTAAAGTTTTTATCCTTATTTCCAGTTCAGAGGAGAACTGAGGATAAATGTGGCGGTCTGGCACCTAACATTATCCCACAGTACCTAAAAGGAGTGTCAGAGTCATCTGGAAAACCCTTTGATTATTACATGATAAGAAAGGTTTATTTCATGTTAGCTGTGCTGGGATAACATTGACTTTACTGTTTTTTTGCCAAGTTTGCACACTCTCTGTGGGAACCATCCTCATTCCAATGAAACGGGATGATAGGAAGCCTTTTATTAGAGCTTACTGGAAAAATGTGCCATAAGTGCCAAGGAGCCAAGACTGTTGTCCAGCTGGCTGAAGACAGAAAATACATAAGTTACAAAAAGTTGCAGGATTGCTGGACTGCATGGAAATTCCCGTCTCAGCTGGTGCCTGGTCTCCTCATACACCTTCCCTGAAACACATGCAAACCTCCCACCTCAATCCTAAACGATGTGCAGGAACAGTACACAAGCTGTAAGGCTTGCCTTAATGTCAGCGGGATTTTGAAGAGATGGAGATGTGCAGAGATGATCACTCTCTTGGAAGCCCCCTGAGATCCTGGGGACATGATATAGCATGACACTTCTGAACACCTTCAGGGTGCTCAGCACATGTCTCCTGTATGGCTTTGAGTGTTGGCATGGATAGGGCAATATTGTCCCCTCTTTGGGCTTCACATGTTCCTCCCCCACTTTTATTTTTGGTATGTCTGAGGCTCATCTTGCAATGTAAAGCTCACGACAGAGCTCTCTCAGCAGAGTCAGTGACATCTGGAAGTAGAAAATGCCTCCCAAATATTTATGAGATATGTCAGCAATTTCCAGACTACTATTTTTCCCTAGCATCTAACCTGAAAAATCCTTACTTGATTTTTAACTCATTTCTTTTTGTTTATTCATGAAGACATTTCAGTAATTAAAGTTTATGAGTAATATTCAAAATGATGGAATAAAATTAATTTCAAGAGACGGCAGACAAAAAAAAAAAAAAGGAGCCTTGAGGAGACACTTGGAAGAGGAGACTGGGTCTGATGTGTCCTTCTCTGGCACAGGAAATGCCATAGGGGGAAGGAGGCAATGGAATTGTTTGTGGGAGGAGGCAATGGAAACTGCAGTCACTAGTGGATGAGTGGCAGGAGTGAGAAGCATAACATTAACAGGAGTCGCACGCTATGTCTGGGTGAGATGCATTATCGGGCAAAGCATGGATGGAAAGACAAACTGAGAGAGACAGGGATACAGCTTCTCAAGCTACTGGGAGAAGTTTTGGTTGATTGCCAGAACATAAATATTGTGAATGAAGTTTAGGCTCCACTAAAGTCTGTGAGAGTTTCACCATCAACTTCAGCAGGGCTAAAGTTTCACTGTGTGTTTTATTCATAGTTTTAGTTGGGGTGATTGCAGAAAATGCGAAAACACAGACAGGCTGGTATTAAAGCTCTGAGTCCAGATTCAGATCTGTATTTATCCTTTACCTGAGGCAAAACACAGAGCTTTAATGTGATAAAAATGGCCCAGAGTCAGATCAAAAGTTAAAAGCCTTCAGCTAGAAGCAGCCCAGTCCTGGAGCTCTGGTGTAGTCTGAGACTGATATATGGGACAAAGATCATCACGCTAAGTGTAGATCAGAATTTATTAAAAATAGAGGAGGTAAAACAACCAAAGCAACCTGAGGAAGAGTGCCAAGAAAAATCAGCAGGTTCCCCACAAACACCTTGTCTTTCTTTTTATATCTGGTTACTCCTAATTTCCAATTAGTACACCATAATGATCCAGCATCAGCTACCACATGTATTTCACTTTAAACTTTCAAATTTTATGTTGTCCCATGTATTATCACTTTAATACCAGTGATAAATATAAGTCATGATTCAGTGATGTCCCTAAGTGCTTCCCCTTCTGTGACTCCATGAGATACAGTTGTGTAAATGATAAATGTTTCAGCCCACGACTGAGCTGGAAAAAAAATGAGGGATGGGATTGTGGAAGAGAGGAAGGAAAATAGAAAAACCTGTAATATTTCATTTTTCTTTGATCTGAAATGTTTTATCTGAAACAAAGCATTTAGAGTTGGCCTTGCGTAGCTCTTTCCAAAACAACATGAGGTTAATACCGAAACGTAAGAACTGTTTCAAAGTGAAACGCTGACCTTTCTGTACAACTGTCCTCTCCGTTTTGTTTCTGAATGCAGTTGCAGTTTTTCAACAAACTGTAGTCTAGCTGCCATGTAAATGACCTTACGTTACTTGTATGATCAGAAGCTAGGCAATGTTAATGTGCTTTGCAACACTAAGGTGAAATGAGAGCAAAAGAAAGTCTCTGCATTGAGAGGGGATGATACACTTTGGGAATGCAGATCACAAAGAATGCATTCTAGCATGTAAACTGTCTGCAAAAGTTTAGCTAGTGTACAAACAGTATTACAATGTGTTTGCATTTTGCAGGCCAACAAACACTCATCATGAAATCAGTGAGGCCAGTCAAGATGTCTGTAACACAGCAAGAGGCACAGCAAAAGCAGCAGCAGCAGCAAACTTGCCTCTCGCTGCCTGCAAACATCCCAAACTTTTACAGCCTTCATTCCGGGCAGGCTGTTGGGAAGCGTGCTATCTTCTCATCTTCCTATCTCTAGCCTAGCAGAGAGAAATCGTCTTCTCAAAAGCTGGTACTTTGATCACCCTCAGAAATGAAGATCAGAGGATGACTAAGGGGCTTGGGAATTGAGTTCTTGCTCACTCTCCTGCTAATGCAGGCATGTAAGAATGCACACAAAGGCACATTTTCTTCTATTTGTTATTGACGCAGGCACATTTCAATGAGAGATCCTTGCAGCGCATGTATTTCACTGACACATTACACAAATGTTTGCTGTGTACAGAATAATCAAGGCAACAGACTCATGTTTATTAGTATTGAATCAGCAGCAGTCTAATGGATTAAAATCATCCTCTTTTTTTTCCTTTTTTTTTCTCTCTCTTCTCTCCTGTTGTGAAAGTGCCAGTGTTGTAAACTCTCCTTGCAAGAGAAGTGGGTGGAGATGAAGCGACTCATGACCTCCATGATCTGTGCTCCCAATCTCTCAGGTTAGGTCCTCTGGCCACAACCCAAAATCCCAGAACATCAGCTAAAGATACTTGGAGCCAATTGGGTTGGGAAAGAGGACAGTACATGTCTGTTTCCGGTTCACAGGCCTCTTAGCGTCACTACATATTTTGGAAGTCTGTCTGCCTTCCTGACTTTGAGAGTCTCTTGATTGAGACTGTAGGAGCAGTAGTGAAAGCAGGAAAAACAATGCTTACCTAAAACCTCTTGAATACTGGGAACATTTTTTTTTCTCTGACTAAACATTTTTAAAACATTAATTTATTAGATTTATTTTCAAGTATATTTATAGTAATTCCTGTTACTACAGTAAACTGTGGTTCTTTATACATATAACGTGGTTCACATTGGACTAGATGCCCTAAAATGGGTCTGAACTCTTCCTTATCTATCCAAATTTCCACCGATTTCACCAGTATCACTGGTTTCAGCTGGACCCTGAGGCTGTCGTAACCCAGAAGTATCTGAAAATACTGCCAGTCCTACTTAAATACAGGCTTAAGTCAGTCCCTGCAAAGCTTTTATACATCTAAATTAACTCAATAAATTTACTCAATCTGATTCAGTCTGTCTGAGCATCTGCTTTTAATGTGGGAAGAACAGGATTTAGCAGTGCTTTGCATATTGTTATAAAACTATTTTTAATCTTGCTGTGATAAGCAGCACGGCACAGAGGCTTGGCTGCCACTCAGAGTGGGGAAGTGATGTGTAATTATGAGGGACTGTACCTGTCCTAGACCATTAAAATAGTTCAGTTTGATGAGCAGCTTGTAAAAGGAGCCCTAACACATGAGAACAAGAACTGGGTTAGTTACTATCAGGATCTGAAGAAGGAACAAGAAGTTGTGAGGGCGTGCAGAGAGCTGGCAGTGTCCATGATGGAAGCAGCTGTTGGAAGAATGGAGAAAAAGGGGAAAGCAAGGAGGCCACCCAAAAGCACATAGGACCCTTTTACCTTTCTAATGAACATTCCTGGCTTGTGCGTTCCTGTCATTCTTGGCCAAGTTCTCTTTTGGTGGAGAGGGCTGGGGTTTGGGATATTGGATGTGGTTGGGTGCATGTGATGGGGCCGTAACTTCTGAAGCCTCAGCTATATGCTCAATATTGGTCTTTCTGTTACTGTTGTAATCAGAGTACAGACTGTCCCTTCCCATGCAGGGGCAGCATTCCTCATGGGTTCCTTGTCACCCTGGCACTTCCCCATCTCAACAAGAAATTCCTACCCACATTTCCGTAACATTTCTCATTCTTGCAAAAGTGACTCTGGATGGGTCACATTTCCATGACCAGGACTACTGATACGTGTGACTTTCTCTTAGTCAGAGACCTGAACTGCATACACTGGCAAGCACACAAAGCCCAGTCTTCCCTTTTCATCCCCAGCATTTATCAAAGGACACAGATGTTGCTCTTGTCTGTCCTCAGACCTGTGTTCCTCCTATGCTAACCATGTCTTCCAAGCTTATGGTGCCTCTGCCTGTTGGTGTAGCAGGCAGTGTTGGAAGGACAAGGAAACCTGCTAACAAGAAAGTCAGTGAAACACAACCTAAACCAAATAGACTACTGCCTGCAACATGGAAGAAATGGCCCTGTAATTTTTAAGGATGGGTCTTTTTCAATTGTCTTGTGATAGCCCTTCAATGATGGCCCCTGCTTGGATGCTGGGCCTTGCACTTCACCACTTCATGAAGGGTGAGGGTTGTATAGCAAAACTGACCATAACAAACAAGATTTTCACAGGAGCCAAGGTGGAAATATCTTGTCACACTCTTTCTTGCATAACTTCAGGTCCACCTGCTGCAGAGATACATCTGCTCTTTGTTCATCAAAGTGCCATGCTGCCAGATGGAAGCGGAAGAGGGTGTTATGTCTGGGGAGGTGTGGGACACAGAAACACTCCTCCAGATGAACTCTGTCACCACAGGTGTGTTCAGGCCAAGCCATCCCTTGGCACTGTCTGTTCCCCAGAGGCAGAACCTGTTGTGCATGTTTGTGAGGTTTAGCTTTACTGCAGTGTATGTCCAACAGTCAGAGGAGGAGGGAAATGCCTGGATGGGCCAGGTGGCATCACCTTCAGCACCTCCACTAAAACTCCTCAGAGAAAGGTAGGGCAAGTGACAGGAAATGTTGCCATTGCCACAGGAAGTCATGCCCCATAGCATGACTACTTCAACATGCCAATCTTTGAAAATTAAGCTGTTGTAACTTTGGCAATTCCACATCATTAAAGAGAGGTTCTACCAAGTGAGAAGTTTTCCTGGTTTTTTTTTGTTTGTTTGTTTGTTTGTTTGTTTGTTTGTTTGGGGTTTTTTTGCTAACTAAAAGTTTCAAGATCTCTTGTGTGAAGAATGTTTCATTGCCATAGAAAATCATTCCTTGTCTCCCAAAAAAACTAAATCCATGCATTTATGGCTATACATAGAGACCATGCTTAGACTTTCTGGTTACTTGTCTGCACAAGACCATGTGCAAGGTCCTGCACATGGGTCAGTGACAGGCTTGGTGGAGAATGGATTGAGAGGAGTCCTGAGGAGAAGGCCCTGGGAGTGTTAATTGATGTAAAGCACAACATGAGCTAGCAATGTATGCTTGCACCCAAGAAAGCCAACCATATCCTGGGCTGCATCAAAAGGAGCGTGATCAGCAGGTCAAGGGAGGTGATTCTGCTTCTCTAAGATCCCACCTGAAGTACTGCATCCAGCTCTTGGGTTCCCAGAGCAGGAAAGATATTGAGCTGCTGGACTAAGTACTGAGGAGGGCAAAAAAGATGATCAGAAGGCTGGAGCACCGCTCCTACGAAGACAAGCTTAGAGAGTTGGCCTTGTTCAGCCTGGAGAAGAGAAGGCAGCAGCATTCCAGTATATAAAGAGAGAGATGGAGCGGGACTCTTTATCAGGGAGTGTAGTGATAGGACAAGAGGTAATGGGTTTAAACTGAAAGAGGGTAGATTTAGATTAAATTTTAGGAAGAAACTCTTCCCTCTGAGGGTGGTGAGGCCCTGGCACAGGCTTCCCAGAGAATCTGTGGCTGCCCCTTCCCTGGCAGTGTTCAAGACCAGGCTGGATGGGCCTTAGGGCAGCCTGATCTAGTGGAGGGTGTCCCTGCCCATTGCAGGGAGGTGTATTTGGGTGATCTGTAAGGTCCCTTCCAGCCCAAATCATTCTGTGATTCTGTGATTCTGATTCCATTATTCTATGAATTCAATTCTACCAAATAGGCTTAACTGTGACACTGAAAATTATGATAATAGTGAAATATATTGTAGCTAACTTTATCAAGGTTTTGAATTCCTCACAATTCGTATTCAGTTTAGTGTGAGTCTATATTCATCAGTTGAGGTAAGCTCCAATGGGAGGTTTACATTCCTCACTCCAGTTCAGTTGCCTTGCTGTCCATTGAGGTCATCTAACAAAGAACTCAAAGCTGAAACAACTTGTGGATCTGGGCCTCCCTTCAGATTTACAACAGGGATAAGAGAAATTGCCTTTTGTAGCTCTGTCGTTTATTTTAGAGGCCTGTGCTACATGTTTGCTCCTTGGCAGGATGAGAGCTACAAAGCGAATAAATATACTGCAACCACAAATGAGCAAGCAAATGGAAGGAAGTGCTGTTTAAAAAAACCCCACGCTTTCAGTGACTTACTCAAGTTACAAGAATGGCAAGAGGCATTTTCTAGGAAGGAAAGGAGTTTCTAAATTGTTTTAT
>VXBZ01012725.1:379101-400723 GCA_013399135.1 Heliornis fulica | reverse complement strand
TTCTATTTAATTTTTCAACGAAACACGTTTTCAGTCATGCTTTTCATTTGTTAGCAGTCCTAAACTATTGGACACAAAACTGGGAATCAGAGTAGTTGCTCTGCTGTTTTCTTAGAAAATAGGGAAATTTAAAAATGTAGTGAAATTTGAGTTTTTCTCTTATTCATTTAATATTCATTGGGTTTTTATGAAGAAAAACTACCTTTCTTACAGACATCTTTATATCTTTAGAAAATCCTTATTCAAAACTAGTTTAAATATGAAGTAACAATCTCATTGCTTTTTAAATCTGCTGAAGTGTAGATTACCTTAAGATAAGTTTAAAGAAATTCTGGCTTCTTGATATGAACCAAAAAATTAACCTTTCAAAAAATTAAAAGTATCTCCGTGTTTAGCTGAGTTATAAAATACCTCAGGCCATGGATCTTATAAACCTGTTTTATGTCTGGAGAAAAAACATTTTGTATTTGTAATGACTTGAAAAAAGGCTTTAACTAATGTTGGTGGGTTTTTTTCAGCCGGTCTATCTGTTCTCTTCCTCCACGCAGCTGTCATCGTTGAACTAGTCTGACATACGCTTGTGTGTAGGCTACAAAAGACACAGGGTGTAAACATGAATACATGAGTATGTGGCACAGAGGGAAGGCAGCTGACCTAATAGCACCATCCCTGGCCAAAGCCTTCTCTTCACAGAGGCTGGAAGTGGGTTCTGCAGAGCCTCTGGCTTGGATCGGAGACACTTTAGCCTGTACTGACACTAACAGGTTCATTGTGCGCAGCAGAGTGATGACGTCTGCATGGTTATGGCCTGTTTCACTTTGAGTTTTCAGGTTCACACAGTACCGAAACTCAAAGTACAAATAGTGGAGGGGATGTCCCAAAGTGCTGAAAAGTGAGCACACCAGCTCCATTTTCCAAAACCTATGCAAATTGTAGTTGGTGGGTTTTGCACGGCCTTACCTGGTAAATCATGCTACAAAGCCAGTTAGCACATTTTACAGTTATGAGTCCGAGCTTCCTGCAGGGTTGCAACACATGACTGGCCATCAAGCCTCAAAAACTCTACCTTGCACTCTCCTGACGCAGGAGGCAGCTCTAATAATGTCCTCATTGAAGACTCCAGGGAGCCCCCAGCAGAGGCTTATGATGCCTGCATGCCGTAAATCTCTCACTGTGTGGATGGAACAGTGTTTTGTACTGTTCAAGCCGTGGGGTGAAATTCACCGTACCAAAAGACCACACAACTGGGTTCTGCTAAACTGGACCTCCGTAGCTACTAGTCCCCCAACCTGATTTAGGTACCAGCATATTTTGTGAGGTGGATTTTATTGTGTTATGGCCATATTTGAAAATGCAGCAATCAAAATATCCAAGGGAAAAGATTTCCTGAAAGAAACTTGGAAGTTCTAAAATATGTTGCTGAACTGTCACTATTGATGAACATTTCAGTGCTTTCAAAGGACAAACATAAAACTACGTGCTATGGCAGGTGGAGACTGTGACATGTTGAAGATGCCAAACTCGTGATGCTTCCATTTAAAACAAGTGTTCTGTTTCAGCTGCAAATACAGACATTTTTCACAGTGGAATGAACTGTTCCTCAGAAATTTTGACAAACAGGAACTTGTTGAACTTTATATTGACTCAAATTATCACTTGAAAAGGAAACTTATGGACATACTGTTAAGCAGACTATCATCTCCCTATCTATTTATGAGCAGAAGACAAAACAGGATTTAATGAATCACTGACTTGTGATTCTATTCCACTAAATATTGTCTATCTTCCTTCCTCTTCTCCATTTCGTGAAAAAAGCAAGATATCATGTGAGACTTTTCAACTGTACAGAGAATCTGGTTTTGACCACTGTAGGTCTACAGGTCTAGAGTGTATTACTGACTAGCACCCCCTGTCAAATTATATTACAGCAGCTACATTAAGTAGTGCCAAAGCACTAATCTGAAGTCAATTAACAATTGTTACTAAGGGGTGTTTCATTCTAATCCTAAAATAATTCACCTGCCTTTGATGTTAATAAAGTGGCTTAGAGAAGTAATATTTGAAGGAAAAAAGCCACAGATGCCAGAAATAACATGAAAATCTCCTACTTAAAGCAGTTAACAGCTGCAAAGCTAAGTGTAACAATAAAATGTATTAGCCAGAGAGATGTATGTACATTTAAGTGTACTTAGATTTTATTACTAAAATGCATAATGTGATACACTGCAAGATTTAAGTGGTAGAGCTTTTTATTACCTTTTAAAGTGTTCAGACAGAAAGCAGTGGAGAAGGAGGGATAATTCACTGCATTTTTGTGGGCAGCACCCACATGTTCATATTTCCCAATGTTTTTTTCTTTATGGGAAAAAAAATAAGAGTGCACTGGGCAACAACTTGGTTTTTTTCCCATGTAAAAATCATGTGCCAGTGATTCACTAATTCCTATTTTTCCTTCTGCTCATGAACAAGCAGAGGGATGACTGTCAATGAAACTATTAAGGGATGGAGAATACCTCAGACAGCCGACATTCCAAATGATATATTTAAGATAAGACAGATTAAAACAGGTCACTGGTTTGCCGTTGCACAACTGTCTGGATTTTTTTTTTATGTAGTTCATTTTCATTATAGTCTCCTAAAATTCTGACTTACACAATGTTAGGAGCAAAACAGTTTGATGAGCTGACATTACAGTCACTCCCAAATATTAGAAAAAAACCCATGAGTCAGGGAAATCTAGGGAATGGTTTTAAGAAGACCTTGATTTCCTTTGTTTGTTTTCTAATTTCTGAGCCATTACTGTGCTCTCCCTCCACACTTTCTGGCATTCCTCTGCGTCCATGAAGATTAGAAATATAAATTGATTATTAAAAACACAGACTAAGAGTCCAGTATAAAAAATTGCCTCCAGGATCTGGATTCACAATAAACCAGCAGTGTATCCTGTATAGCTGTAAAGAAAAATCCACTTCCTCCACCTGTATTTCTATGTGTTATCTTCACATCCCTTCAGACATCTGAGTGGTCAAATTTTATTTGTATGTAAATTCACAGAAAATCAATGGTGAGTTTATACCCTGGAATATCATCTGTGAAAATTATGGATTCATTGTCTCGGTGAGGAGGAGGGATGCTAGGTGTTTTAAGTGACCATCTAGGCCATTCCCTGAACTAAAGTAATAATAAAATCCAAACTGTGAATTATATACTCAGGTAGTATTTCTTCCAAAACCACATGTCTTCTTTCTAGTTTCTAAACTGTGTGGTTAAAAAAAAAAAGTTAAGATGGAAAAAAAAAATTTAATTTCTTTTTTTTTCCCCTAAATGTATAACCTTTTCTTGGTTATTTAAATTACCAGAGATTTCCCTAGGCCTGATTATAAAGATTGGGGCAGGGTGCATGCTTAATACAATAGTAGAGCTAAAGCAATGTGTGAACTGGAAGGAATCCTTGTGATTTATATAGCTAGTCACAACCAAGCCAGGAAAAACTTTGAATAGCAAGACTGAATAATGTACTTTTTTATCCTTGGAGCCCAAGAAAACCCATTGGAAAAAATCTTTTAGGGGAAAAAAAAAATAAGAAAAAAAGAAAAAATTATGAATTCCACAAAATAACAACTTCTGGTCAAACTAGATATACAATCCTCCAACAAAAAGCAGCCAAGACCATCCACTTCCTTAAGGCAGCTCACAAGGTGGTAGGTGTTTCCTGTGGCTCATGCACTATACAGAAATAGCTGACATGACGAACAGCTGAACCTCCCGGCTGGCTCATCATCAGATCAATTCTATAACTCAGTCCATGACCTTAAACCAGGCTTTACTGATGGAGGCTTCTAGCATCTTCCCTGCTAGACTTTCTTTAAGAACAGACATATTTACTGAGCAGCTCTTCTTTAATCTTCTTTTTTCCTCTGCAACTGTTTAGGAGGCTTGTTAATGAAAATTGCATTAACTTCTGACTTGTGTGTGATGCAGGCTGAATCTATGATGTTTTTCAAAAGGCTAGTTTTATTCAGTAATCAGTTCAAGAGAGCACTGATACTGAGTGGCAGAACTCTTCTATTTTCTGCTGGCAATTTGCTGAGTGGCAATAACAGAAAATCACGGGGCAAAATACTGCCGAGTGATCCAGTAAGAATCAAACTTGTGGAAAACCTGAACTACAGGGGCTGATGAGAGTCCTGAAGGGACTGTGTGGGTGTGAAATCCTTTGATGACCTACTCCTACTTGCTGATAGAGGAGAAAAACTTACTAAGGAAAGAAGTGGTATGAAACAGGCTTTGGTAAAGAACAGGCATTACACTATTTGTGAGAGTGCTTGGGAGCAGAGAAAGAAATGGTACTGTTAGTTAAATAACAACATCCTGAGTGATGGAAGGAGGAATGCAGAGATTTAACAGAGGGCAAGGATTGCTGTTGCAATGGTTATGGTTAAGCACTGAGTTTTGTCCCAGGCCTGCCACAGATGTACTTGTGAATCTGTGAGGGCAAGATAACCTCTCTGCATTTCTGGTTCTCCACTTGTCAGTCAGGGATGAAGATGTACTCCCATTAACTGTAAGCTACAGCATGCTCCCTACTCTCCCATTCCTGGAAGGTCTTCAAATGCCACAGTGTTGAGTCCTGTAGAAAAAAGTTAATCGTACCTCTATCCATAGATAGAGAAAGATGAGAAGGAAGGCAAAAGGTAGAAAAAGTTTAAATATGTTTTTAAATTTTCAGATTTCATATTCTCTTTTTATATGTTACCCATCACTATGATATTAGACCACCTTCTAACAGAGCAAGATGACTAATATCTGTCATGTTAAGTTCTTGTTCTCCTCCTAAGGGAAAATTGTGGGGGTTTTAAAAATGTATTTATATCTTCTTTACTGTGTGATTTTGTTATTAAAACTGGGGTGAAAGAAGTTAGCTTGCTCTAAGAGCAGAAGTAAGAGCACCTCAGGCAGCTGAAATTCTGCAAGAGGTGATTCCTCAGACTTGGACCAAGGTGTTGAGAAAGTCCTGCCTGAACACAGCCTATTGGCATAATCAGGATTTACTCCTGTTAAAGCAACCAGTTTTACTTTTTCAGATCTACTACAGGTCTCTCTACTCATAACACTCTCCAGCATGAATGAAGGTCACACTTTCTGTATTACATGAGGTGTCATTCTATGGAGAATTATTTCCAGGCAGCGTTACAAGTGCTGACCTTCATCCATGGACACTGCCATGCTTAATTAGCTGACGGACAGGACAAAACTGGTAGGTACAATTTGACAATTCAATAACAAGCACTTCTAACAGAGAAAAAAAAAGAAAACAAGAGAAAACAGGCAGAGAATTTTTCATGACATTGCTCCATTTCTATTCGGTTTGACTGGATTGAGTACTTTGTTAAAAATTGCTGTACACTTGGCATTGGATACAAGGTTTGGACCCAAAACAAGGCCCAAAGAGCCTTTGAAAAGTTTAACCATTAACTCTGTGAGGATGCTGTTTCCTCCTGAGACACCAGTACTAACACATTATCTGAAAAGATATCATAATAGAGTAGTTTTCTCATTTTGAGTTAATATGTATGCAGCCGAGGTATCCAAGATGAAGGGGAGGGAGGCAGGTCAGAAAAGAGCTGCTCAGAGAATGAGGTTGACTGCTACTCTCTCATCTCTGCATTCCGTTTCTAATGTGATCCAGATCCCAATTAAAATGTTGTGCTTGTTCCAAGTAAGTTTTCATTAAGAAAATAAAACCACCAAAGAGGAGGTTGTGCAAGCTATCTGGAGCTCCAGAAAAGCAATGACTTACACATACGTAGTGGACAAATGCAGAGGTTTTACTCACCCATCTTCTGGCACATCCCAATGCACGCGAACTTTCCCTTGGGGAATCGTCCTTTCCCATTGGCAAGCTGAGGTTGAGAAAACAAAACAACATTTACAGAAATGGACATGCCAGCACGTCGTGCAATCTTTTGGGCTTTCTTGCAAGGTTTTTAAGAGAACAGAAGATAGAGGATGGATTTTAATAGGTAATTGTCACTGATTAAGATTTTTTATCCTTTTTGTAGCACAATTTAATGAATGTTCAAACTGATTTATTGTTCCACATCTTGCTATTGCCTCTACAGATTTTAACATCTTGATCTTAGACAAAGTACTATACTACAAAAATATAAGTCAATTAAAAAAAAAGCAGTAAAGAATCTCCATATTTTTCTGGACTAGCCAGGGTATTACTTCACCCAGGTTCTGGTGCAAAGGAAAAAGAACAATGAGGTGCCCTTCTGAATCCTTATTCCTGCTCATTGTATAATATTTTCCAGAATGTGGAGGACAGATATGTCTGGCTTGTCTCTATAGCACGTGGGCTGGGACCCTGTGCTGTCTGAAGCCACCTCTAGCTAAATCTTCTGCCAACAGGAATACTTATTTTCTGTACCAATGGCAGGTTCATCTCTAGTTAGATCTTCTTTATCTTAATTTTGGTCCTGCACACCTTTTCTCTCTGGAATATTGCTAGCCACAGAGCAACTTTATGTCATTATTTTAAAACTAATGTGGACACAACCATCACAGGGCTACTTTACTGTGAGTTCTTTGGCAGTTGGAAGCCCTTTCAACGTCTTTCGTAAAACAGGGTTGGCCTCAAATGAATGCTTGAAGCAAAGTAGGAGTGATATATGCCAACATGTTTACCAGCCCTGTTACAAGTAAGATTTAGACCTCACCAATACTCTGATGTTTCCAAACAAATATGTACTTACTTTTATTCTTCAGAGTGAAATCTATCCTAGGGTGGTGCACATAAAAGGAGTCTTAGCAGCCATATATTTGCTAATCTTTCTAAAACTGAGCTGCCTACTCACTTCAGTGAAGAAAACTTAGAGCTTTCTACAACTGAAAAATGAGAAAAGTCTTTGTCTGTTACAATCTTCCATGTCAAACATTTCTCTTTGAATTTTTATGTATGAGCTGTACACAGACTACCCATTTCAGAGCTGGTCACTCAAAGAGACCACAGAATCTAGCTCGTAAATACATCAGTCCTTCCTTATGCAAATAGTTTCTACAGATGCATTCCCCTTTGCTGCATAGACCAGTATTTTTAGATGAGGAAGAAGAGAACAATAGTTCCGCAGAGATCTACTATCCAGTTCTGGAAATTAGCTCTGAAAGTGGTAAAACTACAAGTACTATGGATTTATGACATACTCCAAACAAACACTCCTTGTTGGCCATTCGGGTAACATATGCATCCATTCAATTTTTTCTTACAGCATCAGCAATATTATGTTACAGTATTTTCTCTGCTTGTCCACTTATTACTGAGTGCTAATAAGCTTGGTTAACACAACAGGACATGGCACCTATATGAGTTCTTATCATAAAACCCAGGCATGTTTAACCCAAAGAGATTCTGTTAATATCACATGTACGCTCGCAAGCTTGCAAAGGGGTTTTAATGACTTATTTTAGCTAGTGAAGCTAATTTCCCATTAGAAAGAGTGTGAAGCTACATATTGTTAGGTTTAATTTTATTGTTAGATTTAATGACTTCTAAAGCCCAAGGGCATTGAGATATCTGGTCACTGCTTTCCATGGAAAGCACTGTCCCTAGGTGTAGGATGATTAGTACGCCTTGTATCACACTTCCAGCAGAGAAGAGGAGAATTACCTGGGCAGCCAGTACAGAAATGACTGCTGTGGTGTGCTGTGAGTGCCACATACCTGACTGATGCTAACTCACCGTTCAGGCCTGGCATAACAAGCCCTTGGATGGAACAACTCGTTCTGAAGTGAGGGTGAGTGTGTTTAGTGCAGGTAGCGAGGCTTTACAGTGAGCCATGCACCATCAGCACTACATGAATCCCAACACAGACCTGTGGGAATTTTCAGCCTGGATGGCTGAATATCCAACCTGGATGGCACTTCTTCAGTCAGATAGTAGCTAACTCTGTCTTTGACTAACCTCTGCAGTTCACCAAGTCCAAATGGATTTGAATTTACACAGATTCTACTGCCCCAGTTTGGAGTGAATCTCTGTTAGTTCAGAGGGGAAATGAATTCAATATGGTAAATGCAAGCTGCCCTGTGTAATCATCCCACTTGCACTGGCAGGTTTGGGTGTGACCAGCACCACATTTTTCTTTTCCTTTCTGAAAAGAGATTATTTTAGTCAATGATGAAGAAATATTCCAGTCTAATTTTATGATATTACATCACACTTCAGGAAAAAATAACAATAATTAAAAAAGGCAATTATGTTCAAGAGCTCAGAAGCCTTTTTTGAAACTGATTTTCCTGCCTTATAAATTTTCAAGGAAGAAGGAAGGTGCTATAGGTGGAGAAGACAAAATCTGCTGCCAACACTGCTTTTACTCTGGTTCAGCCTGTTTCACTTCTCTATAATATGTTCCAAAAGAAATTGCACTAATAGCTACAAACTTCAGGGTGAGGCATCCACAACCTCCCCCCCCCAGATCCATTATAACTTTGTACAAACACCTAGGTTTAGCAAGCCACGAGCTTGCTATAAAGTCAAGTCAGGAAAGACTTCAATAAAACACGGGAAGTTCAAGCAAATTAGAAGAGACACTAATAATTGTAGCAGACTAAATTGTCATGTACCAGTAATACACATTATTGTAGCTTCTCTGAAGACCATGGGATCCTGACCTAAAATACAGGATGGAATCCAATTGCAAATTAAGCTAGATTAGTAGGTTTTTCTCCTTTGCTTGCTTGTTCTCCTTGAGAAAAACACAAGGTTATAATTTTGCCTTCCATTTGTGCAGGAAGGTAGCAAGCATGCAGGTTGTATCCCTGAAAAGAAGCAAAAGAAAACTGAGATCAGTTATTTCCAGTGAAAAAACCAGGGATCAAGTGGCTGCTGTTTGCGAAATGGCCAGTCAGGTGTGAAGTTTCTTGTTTGATTTACAGGATCAGCAAGAAAGAGACAGGTAAGTGGTTCCCAGAGGTTAGTCCTACTGGCAGCTAGAGGAAGGAAAAGGCAGCTTCTGTGCTGTATTTCCTGCTGCTGTATCAAAGAAGAGCCCCTCTGTCAGCTTGCTGCCACGGTTTTATATACAAATATGGAAAAGCAGTGTGTTTCCCCAGCTATGACTGCCATCACTGGGAGCTGAAGAGCACCCAGCAGAATGCACTTAGTCATCTTTCAAGTTGTGTACTATCATGGACTATCTTTTGAGAAGCTGATACACCAAATAACAAAACAAAATAAGTGGGTAGAACTGTTTCCCTTGACAACATGACTCATGCTGATCATCCTACTTCAGTTAACTTTCTAACACCATAGTGATTGTCATCTTTATCAGATGTGGTTCATTGTTACAGAAAGTCACAGGCACTTGCCACAGTCACAACCTAATTCAGACTTCAGTAGCATAAAGGAAGGGTAATCTTGTGGCTTTATTTCTTATGAAGCTTACCCTCAACATACAGAAACTCTGATAAACTCCTCAGACAGTAATTCACCTAATTCCCTAGAGACCAACCCATGACACAGCAGCTGTCTCAGCAACAGCAAATAAATGGTAAATAATTATCAATGCTGATCAAATAAATGGCTACTTGGAAGTAGGTGCAATTGTAGAGGATGATATGTATCAACACATGTCTACCTTCATGAGCATGAGGAAATACCATTCCAGTCAAAGAGAGCCAGGATTACTCTTGCTGGGTGTTCTCCAGCCCTTCTGGAGAAATTGCATTTTGGAATGACCAGGAATGGTCTCAAGCAATAGCTGTGAACTGATTTCACAGGCTGTTGAAGTTTCCTCTAACATCTAGACACTTTCCTCATGCTCAGGCTTATCTAGACAACTAGGCTTGAAGATAGGATGGTTGAACCTTAACCCTGTGGTAGAAAATCCAAACAAGGAATTTTATGTCATCTGGTGGTTGGAAATCTCATGCTGTGAGTTATCAAAGAATAGGGAGCTCCCTTATCAGCTTGGCATTTCTTACAAGTTCGGTGGCATGACCAGTTATAGCTGTGATGACATGACTGTGCTGCTGCTAGGGTAAGACCCATCACTGTGCTTCCCAGGGCCAGCACAAGGGGCACTGGATGCACCTCACAGGATCAGGTCATCCCCTGGTTTTTCCTCTTTGAGTCTTGAACACCCTGTGGAAGGATGCAGCTTTTCTGGTCACCTGCTCAAGTGCTGCACTACCTTCCTAATGGAAAAAAAAAAAATCTAATATTTGGGCTGAATTTCCCAATCTTCAACTTGGGATTGTCACCTCTTGTTTATTGCTGAGGCTGCCAAAATGAGCTTGACTCTATTGTAACTCCTCTCTAGGCAGGTGTAGGCTACTACTGGATTGCTCCTTAGCTTCATCTTCCCCAGGGTAAACCAGTCTAGCTCCCTCAGTTTCTCCTTGCGGGTCATGTGCTTCTAACCTTCTTGGTAAACTTCTGTTGTTCCCTCTCCAGTTTATCAGCATCTGTGTCCTGAATTTGCAAGAACTGCCACATGCACACAATTTTGTCCGAATGTGTTCTCTATGGAAAACACACTCTGTGTTTACCTCAGCATCTTCCCAATTTGCAATAATTATGAGAACATTGTTTATCACACAGGCAAAAGAACCCCAAATCTTATGGAAAAAGCATTTTTCTACATTTTCTCAACAGGTTTGCCCTGAAGTGTTCGTTTTCATATTAAGAGAGAGAAGATGCAAAAGAACAGCTTCAGAGATGTCTGACTGTGGTGCTGAGTGACTATGTGGGAGAAGCATGTTTAAATCCCTGAAATAGAATGGAAAATCCCTGACCTGAATCAGGTAGAGCAGGAAGCTGCACCTGGGTCTCCCACATGCCTGCCCTGTTCCTTCACCACCCACCTATTATCAGAGCGACACATTCATCCCACCAGTACACACAACTGATAGAACACTTCTGGTTTCATTTCAACATGGAACAAAAACAAATTTGTAAACCTCGCAGTAGTCACGTAGCAGAATTGCTGGGCCCTGGTCAGCTAATGTTTACTGACACCTTTCCCAACCTCAGTTGCTACTTGCCATAATTGCCCCTTGCCCACTACACATTGAACAAGGAAAAAGGTAAAAGTAAAAAAAAAAAAAAAAAAAGAGCTGTTCTAAGGATGTTCCCTTCTTCCAGCAGCAATTACGTGCTTATAAGCAAGTCCTTGGTCTCACATAGTACAGGTTGATAGTTTCTGTCCACACTGAAGAAGGATCAAAATACCACTGGAATCCATATATTTGCAAGGGCAAGCTTCTGGAAACTCTTTGTCCTCTGCCCTCATCAGAACCATCCTAGGCTAGCAATGTCTCGCTACATTCTCACATTTTATTTGCCCATGACCAAGCCGATCGGTTGTGGTTTAACCCTTGTACGCAGCTAAAGCACTTCACAGAGGTTGCTCACCAATGCACCCCCACACCCATCAGGATGGGGGCAAGAATCAGAAGGCTAAAAGTGAGAAAACTTATGGGTGAGATAAAGACAGCTTAATACGTAAAAAAGAAATCAGGCAGGCAAGTAAAGCAAAATACAGAATTCATTCACTGCTCCCCATCGGCAGGCAGGTGATCAGCCGGCAGTGTTTTCAACCTATACCCAGGAGAAGGAGGTTTACATACACTATCTAAATAATGAATGAACATTTCACTCTGCTAACAGTGCCAGTTTTTAAAATGATAAAATATATGAAAGGATGTGGAAGAAAACAAATCTGCAGAAAGCAGGGTAGGGATACACAATTAGGGTTTACAAATTTTAATCAACTCTACTTGAGGATCATAACTTTTGTTTCCAATTACATGTGACTCTGTTTGTTTATTTGTTCCTGTTTATCAAGGACATGACTCTGGTCCTCAGAAAAGGATTTCTGTGGATGCTTAAATGTGAACCATGACAGGAGAGAACCTCTGAAACTTTTCACTTGTCAACACGTAGGAAAAGAACTATGTAACTTTTCTCTTGTTCTTTGTAACATGTGGTGTGATCAGCAAAATAATAAATAAAGAAAAAAGTGATTTCTGGAAAACAAGAATGGATTCATTCCCTCCACAGTAGGAATTATTGTGTCACATTCTACAGTTTTTTTGAGACTAAGAGATAGTTTGTGGTGTGACCAAATCTACCAGTAAATGTTGTTGCTACGTGGTTTTAGTCATAAATATACTTGTTAGAATGTGAAGAAGCAGGTATCACGTGAATAACTGTCTCCACATCTGCACAGGGCCATGAGTCAAATGAGTTACACACGTTTAGTGTCAGGAAATATGAAAGCTCTGATAAGATTTACAGTCTTGTGTAATTATCAGCAAATAGTATTTGGCATGTGGTTGCCCTAGTAAGGAAATAAGCCATGCCAATAGTACCATAATAATGCCAGTAAAAGGGCATAATTGTGATAAAATACCAGAAAAATTTCCATTCCTTTCCTTGTTCCCTAGGTCACATAGTAAAGCACCCAAAATCCAGCTGTATCATTTCTGGTATCCCAGATGAGGCGATCTGGCTGTGTGTGGCTTTGGTCTTAAGAAAGCACCTACGTTCTACCATCATGTCTGTGAATCTCTAATTCAGGGAGAGCTCTGTCTGGCTGTGAGTGAGTGTCTTCACAATAGACTTCTACACATGAACTACTTGTCCAGGTGTCCTTATCAGTCCAGGGAGAGGCAGGCTTACAGAGCGCCTCCTCATCCCAAAGTAAGTAGCTAAACCAGATCAGATGAAGAGTGTTCATAAAGAGTGCTTTATTCATACTCTCTGGGTTTCCCCTTTGGAGGAAAATCTAGAGGCATCTCTCTTCTCAGAAGGTACAGGGACCTGAGACGCTTAGGGAAGCTCTCTGAATCATCCAGCTGAGGCAAGTGTATAAACACCAGGATTGTGGGTGATAGCAGAGGTACCAATTCATCTGCCCATTCCCTAACAGACAAATTTTAAGACGTGTCTTTTTCACAACTGTGCTATAGCAAAGAGCTACTGCAGTTCTTTGAGAGTCTCTGGACAGTCTCTAAAGGGATTGTGATGGACTCCAGAATTTAGAAAGTAGAAGGAAATTACTTCTCATGATTTTGGAAAATAATCCTGCTTCTGGCCTAGTTGTTAAGTATCTTTTAACATTAGTAATACGTTGGGAGTCCTAAGGAGTAAAATGAATGTCTACAACCAACCAGAGATGAAGAGAGACATTAAGTTATGACATAGCCATCAAATGAGTGCTTCTGCAGCATAACATAATAATACAAAAGGCGGTGTCATAAAATGTATTTTCCTTTGTATTTCTTTTTATGGAAAAAAACAAATGCAGTGGTTTGAAGAATTGTGTATGGTTTGCCACAATGATTGTCCTTTAATTAGACAAGTGGTTTGGTTACTTGCAGAGCACGTCTTTATATGCATTCATACATGGCTTTGTAACCTGTCTGAGTGACTAATTGGCCAAGATGTTCATCTCCATATATACCCGACTTGAATATTCCCTTAGAATACAATCAAAACCCTACATAGGTCAAGGCAGTACCAGTAATAATAAGGTGGGCTTAACAGGAGCTGATGCCCGTTCTACAGCAACATGGATTGTAGCCGACTCAAGCTTACTGGCAATCAGTGTTTTAAGATAAAAATATTCCCATTATGCAAATCCTATATAATGGGTGGTGGGTCACTTTCTCTTGAATGCACTTCATTGCTTTATTTTTATCTCTAACCAAGATTGCTACAGTCATGTCAAATTTCCGAAGGAAAAAAAAAAAGCAGACACTCTCTGTAAAAACAATAGATGCAAAGAGAATAAACACACAGCTCTTAAAATATACAAGAAAGCAAATGAAGTCTACATGACAAAATGGTTCTGAAATACACAACATTTCTATCAAAGTTGAACCACTAGAAGAATGGTTAGCATGCCACAGCAAATGGCAGGAAAAGTATACATCCACCTGTCTATAATTCATATTAGCCTTAGCTGCTCCCTTCAAAAGGCAGCTTTCCATGACAGCACAGCAGGCAGATTGTCACTTTCTTCCCCTTCTGTCAAGCAGATTTGCTTATCTTTGTAATTTTTGCATATACATGTAGGTTTCTGCTTGATCTGCTACTATAAAAGCTCAGCTACTGTGTCTATTCTGCATCTCTACCTTTCTGAGTAAGCTTTTATTGCTAACCTGAAACAGATTATGAGTATACTCCTGGAAAGATGTATTAATAGAATAGATACCGAGATACATCAGCTTGAAAGTAAACATGTCTGTATGAACAAGCTCAAGAGAGAACGTTTCTAGAGTGCCCCACCTCCACAATCGCTGCCATAATGGAAAGTCCAAACTGCAGGTTTTTGGTTCTTCTTTTATGTCACTGCTGCTGTTTCTGTTACAGTCCTCCCACTGATGAACAACGATTTGGAGAAACAAGAGTTGTTGTTGAACTCCTTTGCTCTTTAGTATTTTTTAGTGCATTGACATATTGGTAAGTCAGTTGTAGAAGCTGAAAATACTCTTGAAAGTAGTGAGTCATAGGTAAAAATCCTTGCAGAAATGTTTTGAGGGCCTAAAGAATACATCATAATCATAATTAGTATTATTATTGTTGTTATTATTATTATTTTATGTTAAAGCAAAAGGTGTTTATAGATGATTTGTCTTCCTTCTTGGGAGTTGTGGGTTGTGCTCTGGAAGATAGCGTTGACAAAGAAAATAATGGTAACTGAATTTTTTTTTAAAGGGGGTTGCACTGTGTTTTGGCTTGAGGTTAGGATATGTTCTTAGTTTAGCAGAGCTACTTCAAACATCACTAATTAGAGAAGCATTAACATAAGAACAACATTTCAAATTCATTGATGTCATCTTGCTAACAGATTTGGATACATGGGCCATAATCCCTCTGAAAGCCACGAGCTGTTTTTCCCAGAACAGGGAAAGCCCACATGTCCAGATCTGGTTTCATGGTTGGAGGGATTGTGGGATATGGGATGTGTGGGATCAATTCTTAATGGTCATTTTTCTTCCCAGGAGTCATCAGTAATAATGAACTACACAGAACATGTTTGGATCTAGCATCAGACTGGTTTTGGTTTGTGACACATTTTTTTGTCAGAATTAGAGCTTAATATAAAAATCTCAACAGTTTTCACATGGCTTATGGCACTGATATCACCTGATAAGTTCTGTCCCAGCAAGGGTGGCTATACTGACCGATAGAGAAAGGTGCATCCATTACCCCTCTTGTGTTTAGAAGGTTGCAGGCACACCTCTGCAGTGTTTGACCAAGAGCCAGTTTCAGTGTGTGCTACATTTTTCTCACATGAATACACATTAAAGTGCATCTTTTCTTAAGTCAGTGCCCTCAATTTTAATTTGTCCAGGCCTGTAAGAGGTTTTTAGGATTGGTAGAGTCTTTTCACTTGCTTGAGTTCAGATGTGTAACACTCTTAGTGCCTGCACAGCAAATGTCACATTGGCAAGACTGAAAGAACATGATGTATCAAGATGGTTTATTACCAGCTCATATGGTCCCAGCCCTCCAGCTATCCAGTACCTAGTAAAATTATTAATACCTAATAAAGAGGCTTATTGCAGCTCTGAAGCTAGTGATTGCTTTTTAATTACATATTTCTTTTGATTTAATAAGGTAGTAAATATTTGCTTCATCTCTCTTTAAAGAAAAATATGCATTTTATGTATGAGTACCCTTTATATAGGTTATTTATATTCCATGCATAATCATCACCATATTTACTCTAGGTCACATCAACCTTTTAGCTACCTTTTTATATTATGTTCGCTATCTTTACAAAACATTAGTTATTTTACAACTTGTAAAAACCAATTCGTTAAAAGATAAAAGATATATAAATTCTTCCTCGGTGTGAACATACTGTAGAGTAAAGACACAAGTCACAGCACACTTGTGTTTGTTCCAGCTTACCCCTGGGTAAGGGTCTGAGGCTGCGTACACCCTCAAATTTAAGATAGGACTGTAGTTTCAGGATGCAGATGGCATACTTGAAGATAAACAGCAATGAATCATCCACAGTGTGATGTTCAACACAAACCTGCCCCTTCAAGAGATACAGGTATTCAGCACATTGCATCATTGCTATTGCTGGATTGCTTTTAGCCAGATCATTTGTTAAGCCAGGTGTGTACCCATGTATCTAGACTCACATACCTAGTCACAGCACAACGTGAGACCTTGGTCTCCATGACCAAGCTGGCCCAGGACCTTGCTTTATATAATCATAGAATCACAGAACAGTTTGGCCTGGAAGGGATCTTACAGACCATCTAGCTCCACACCCTTGCCATACACCAGGACACCCTCCACTAGACGAGGTTGCCCAGAGCCCCATGCAACCTGACCTTGAACACTGCCAGGGAGGGGGCAGCCACAGCTTCTCTGGGCAGCCTGTGCCAGGGCCTCACCACCCTCACAGGGAAGAATTCCTTCCTTATACCTAATCTAAATCTGCCCTCATTCAGTTTAAAACTATTTCCCCTTGTTCTATAAGCTTTCTTCTATTCTGCCTGTTCCCTGACTATCCAGTGTAACATCCACACAGCAAAAATAACAGCAATTGAAATGTAAATTTGAGGTCAAATGAAAAGCATTTGCTTTGTGGTTATGTAGAACCAAATTCAGCATCTCTAAATGGTCTTGATGCTATCAGTGAGAGCATGAATCTCTAGTAGAATCCCATTCCTATTCACGCTCTTTGTATCCAGAGGTATTTCAGTTTGGCCTGCACAAGCTCCTGAGGACACAGCACATGGAGGATTTAATGTTTTTAATCAGGGTCATTGCTAGGATTCTCTCTCCAGTATTGCTCCCCCCCAGAAAGCTGCATCGGCACTTCAATTGCCAGTTGACACTGAGGAGGCAGCCAAGAGGGGGACAGTAACAGTGACAAAGAGGTGGGGTAGGAGAAGAGTGTGGGACCTTCCTGTGCTGGACAGAATGCCGAGGGAAACGTTCCTGTAACTATACCCTGCTAATGCTTGGTAAGCCTTGAGACCAGCGGAGATTCGCTTTTAGCTGACACAACCTGAGATCTACTACGGCCCATCCTGTCTTGGCTGTACCAGCAGCTTCCTTGTTACAAATCAACCTTCCTTGCTACAAACCTCCTTAAAAGAAAGAAATCTGCTAAGCCATGAAATGTGCAGTATGTTACTGCAAAGGAAGAGCTGTAATTGCAGGCTGTCCCCAGAGGTTGTTTGAAAAGCCTAGCATGCAGTAAGTATAGTCTGCTGTGCTATAGGCTGTAAACATAACCCTTGTGTTATCCTCTTCACATTTTCTTAGGAGAGCAAAAGTTGCATGGCAGAACTGCTTATTTAATTGTGGCACGCACAAGACGTGGACATGCACCGGGGCATAAAACACATTAGCAACAGCACAAAATACATAGTTGGAGCAACATCTAACTTAGTTTCTACTAGTTGGATACTCTGCAGTGAGTCAAACTAGTGATTATATTTGCTGAGATGTAACACTTCGGAAGTAAATAATTTTGTGTGTCTAAGGCCACCTTGAACTGAGGGCTGCCAACTCAACAGCATGTCCTATCCACGAATGTCACTTCCAGACCAAAGCCCCAGGCCACTGGTGCTGCTTCCCCATTGCTCCACGGGACAAGTAGCTGCCAACTTTACACAGAGGTTATTTGTCCTCAGGTCCTGCACAGCTGAAATGTTCACCACTGGAAAGTGGAGTCCCACTTTTCCTTCACTAAGATGAGTGGCTGGAAAATGAGGACAGTAATGGATCATGGAAAAGTGATGGGGGACATTGTACCCAGTTACTGCTTGTTGCAGGAAACAAAATAGAAACCCTCAGTCTTTATTTGAAAAAAAAGACAGACAAGAAACCCCTTCACATTGATAAGCTAATGGGGTATCACCCCAGTAAACGTAGAGGGTTTAATTGCAAGATAATATGGAGGGAAGAATATCTATACAGAAGAAGAAAATAATGAAGCCACGTGCCACATTTTTTTGTGATTCTTTAAGTGCAAAGCTATTCTCTGGTGACTCATGTTCACAGGAAGAACATACCTCTGGCCTGTAGAGGAGCCCTTGGATGTGTGACAGAGCAGTGTAACTCTCCAGACTACAGGGAAATATAACAAGCCACACACTTTGCTCCATCCCATAGGAGTCTATTTTCCCTCTGCTCATTGATCCAGACACAGCATATGAAGGGAGGACACCTTCATGGTCTTGGCCATCAACATCACAGGGTTTTCTCCAGGGACAGCTGCCGAACTGCTGCCTGTGTTGAGCTGTACAGCTTGATTCTCTGCCTTTTGCTGCTAACTACCTAAATGGTACAAAACCCTCCCTCAGTGATAGCTTAGGAACTACGTTACTGGGGGATGTAAAGAATTTTTAAAATCCCTCTGTTAAAATCCCAAATTCGTTCCAATGTGTTACAAGAAGAGGCTTTCTCCAGGCCACTCTTTCACTGTCGCTTGGTCAATTAGGGTAAATGAAAAGACAATGGCTGTGATTTTCTACCCCATCCCTCTAGTTTCACATTAATGTAATAGAGCAATTAACACTTGAAACTTCAGCCTCTCCAGCCGCTCAGCTGGAGCAAGCAGTTGCGCCTGGGTCACTGTGCTGAGCCAACCTGAATGAGTGAAGGTGGCAGAGCTGGGAGCCAGCCCTGTCTTTTTGATGTGCACCTAGATGCAAACTAGAGGCTGAGCCCTCAGTAATAAACAGCAACATGACACAATAGCAGCTAGGCATTACAAAGTGCTTTACACATGTATAACACTAGTCATGGGAGGCTATCCCGGTGTTTTGCAAATGCTAGCCTTTGCTATTAAGTGTGCATTCCACGAGGTTATTAATTAGGGGTTTTTTTCCTGGGTTATTTTTACCCTGGTGTGGTTCTGTGTTCCAGCTAACAACATAGCCCTGCACAGTTACCCGAGCACTTGTACCTCTGTCTTGATGGTGTTGATAACAGAGGAAGGGGCAGGAAGGTCTTTGCACCAGAGTAATCCCTGAAGCCTTCATACTGTAAACCACAGGTTTAGGCAAAATTATATTTAATTCCTAACTCCAGCAGTGCAGTTGTGATTAAGATTTTACTGCCTTTCATTACTGTCTCATTCCCCAGAGTTGTAAGAACAATTAAAAGGCTTTTTTCTGTGCCCTTGATGTGACCCTTTCAAAAGTAGGTTAGGGCTCACCTTTCGCCTTCTCCTGCCTCGCTGCTATTAAAGACAGGATTGAATTTTACAGCCACTAGATCTACTTAGAGTTACATTATGATTCATAAATTCCCTGGAGCAGAGACTGGAGCCAGATCTGTTGCTGGTATAAACTGGCAGACCTCCACTGATTTTGACACTAATTTGCACCACCTCACCTGAGTATGTTTTTCAAGGCACCGTGTTGTCATTCAAGCAATAATAAAATGAACGGGGTCATTATCGTGAGCGCTGTACTTGTGTTGGCTACAACAAAGGTACATGAGGCATGAATTTGACTCAGTATTTCTCTGGCTGATGGGGAAATCATGGTCCTACAGATAAACAATATGTTTTCTGTTTGTTCTTTTATCAATATCTGGATGGAACATATGGAGGAGTTTTTGAAAGCTTTCTTCTGAGCAAGGTTGTTTTCCACTTCTGAACTGCCAATTTACCATGAGAAATCCGTTCACTGGAATGACAGAATGGGCAAGATGTACAGCAGAAATAGTACGGTCTGTTGCAATAAATTACAGGTTTCTTTTTCATGTGAAGCAGTAGAGGCGGCGCTGATGCAATTAGCTACAGCTGGTTATAGAAAGAAAACATGCATCTGTAGATGGCTCAGACTGGAGGGAACCAAGACGTATTTTCTGGAATTTATCACTGTGGAGAGAGCAGGGGGAAGAAAAGAGCTGCAATTTTCATTCCTGGCTACACAAAACTTTAACAACCTTTATTTCCCCCCACTGTTAAATGAACTTAACCTAATAAACACAGTTAGTCCATTACATAGCAATTAGCAAATGCATCTAGGTCATCACAGATGCTCCAAAGGAAGGATTTGAAAGGTCCATTTTCTGGAATAAAGGATTTGAAATAATTATTTGCTGAAGTAAAGAACTGAATCGTGCCATATGCTGTGTGCTCTTTTACCTCTAGGCTTCAAATATCCCATTTAATTTTGTTGTAACAAAGGCTTGGGACTAATTTGTTAGCAAAGCTTTTGCTGCTGGCTGTTCAGAGTTTGTGTCCCCGGGTATCACAGTTTGGGGTTTCCAGAATCATAGCTGCAGAGGATGTGGCTCATGCACATGATTTTCAGCTCCAGCCTCATGGCGTAGCAGTGCCTTATGTTTGTCTCTTCCCTTTTCAGCTGCTTGTTTTAATCTCAGTGCATTCATCATTTCCCAGCGCATTCTTCCAATAAAACATGATTATCTTTAAATATTGTTTTTGTGAATATTTTTTCCCAAGACAACAGGTTTCCCCAAATAAAACTGCACCTAAGCACTTCTATTCACTCATTAAATTTGATCGGAAAAAAAATAATGAAGACAACTCCTTATTACTATGTCAATCTTGATGTTTCCTTTCAATTTTCTATTTCCCCATTTTTGCTTTGGTTTGTTGGTTTTTTTTTTTCTGTGAAGCATGAAATGAGACAAAATTTTTCCTCTCAAACTTTATGTGTCAGGGGTTCCCCCGGGTCTCATGTTTTGTTTCCCCACACTCGGTGCCCTGGCCCTCATCCTCTATGTAATACTCTTATCTGCTGATGTTGCATCTAACAGACAGGTCTGAGAGAGAGTTGGCAGGCAAATTCTTTCTGCTGTTGCTCGCAATTTCTATGAGCAAGACTTGGTTGCAAACACTGAGTATTTTCTCAAGATCAAAGTACTCATGCCACTACACCTCAGATTCTCACACTCTGGAAGTTGTAGAGGTCATTTACTTCTATGGAAACCAACAAGTTCCTTCTCCACTTCTATCTCCAACAGGTGCTTTACCCTCTTCTGTGCTTTGTATTGTACATAAACTAGTAGGGAGGATCTTTTCAATTTCTGTAGGCATGGTACACTAGAGCATGTGAAGTATAAGGTAATGATAACCATAAGCCTGAATATTTCCCAATGAGGCATCATGTCTTCATCCTCCAACCGTATTTTCATCCTACCAGAATCCTTCCGTAGTGCATTTGAGTGGTAGAAAGCATTTCATGGCTTCAGCATCATAAAAGCAGCCAGTCAGCTATCTTTGCTGTTGTTTTTGGTTAAAATAACATGACAATGGCTAATTTGTTCTTCCTTAGAGTGGTCTCAGAACTTGGATTGAAAACATCACAAGGTCAGAAAGGAGAGTTGACCTTGAACATTGACATTCAAACCCAATATTCAAAAGTGACTTCTAGGCATTTGTCACACACTTAATATATGTTCAAGCTGACACTCTGGCAGCAGAATAACAAAGGCAATTACACCAACACGATTGGTGGCTTGCCACTTCTTGTCAAAGCTCTATGTAAAAGTAAAATGCCACTTCTTAGACTTCCTCCCTTGTCACACAGCCTGCTTTAATGTTCCATCAAAACAAAGCAAACAACTGTTCCCACATTAGGCATACATTAGCTGGGGCTG
>VXBZ01012725.1:245033-379081 GCA_013399135.1 Heliornis fulica | reverse complement strand
GGGGGGGCGGGGGGAGGGGGGGAAGAGAAAAACAAATCGTTATTACATGCTTTGGAAAAGGAAAGGAGCCAGGGTGTGTGCCTAGACGACAAATTTCTATAATCTCCACACCTATAATTTACTTCAGAACTGTGTGGTTACCTTGAAGAAGAGAGGGATCTTCCCAGCCTGCCAGTATAATGAATGATTCAGGTATGAATGGAAACACATGAAGGGAAAAGTAAAGATCTAAGGAAGACAGAGTTTCAAAACTGCAAGGCTAAACAATGTCTCCTCAGACCTCACCCACTCAAATTCCTGCCCCGCAACTCAGCAAAAGGAGACAAGCTGTCTTGATACTGGCACCCAACTGCAGTCAAATAAATAAATAAATAAACGAACCCAAACCGAAACCAACCAAGTACTGAAACCCACAGAAGAGGAGACAGCAAAAGAGGCATTTCAAGAACCCTCAGTTTATTCTGTGAGTTGACAACAGATCTTTACAAGCTTTGAGTTATAGAAAATGGATCCAAGCGAGAGCTCCGAGACTGCTGCCAAACTCTCTCCTTAATTATAATCAATTTCTGCCGTGTGCTCACCAGAAGGAGTAAAAAAAAACCCAATCCACATTTATATTGGAAATGGGAAGTACAACCTGTACTCACATATTTCATTCATGATGCTGAATGCAGAAGATGTTCCGAACACAGGGAACAGTGGCTACTTAATTTGCTCATTAACACAATAATTTATGCTGACTACTCCCACCAGGTATACTGTGGAGAGGACTCAATACTCCCTTCAAAACTCATCTTAACAAACCCCACCTGTAATTGAAAACTAAAACTGAATCACCTAAAGGCCTGTTGTGACAGGACAAGGGGTAATGGCTTTAAAATAGAGGGAGGGAGATTTAGATTGGATATTAGGAAAAAGTTCTTTACTGTAAGAGTGGTGGAGCACTGGAACAGGTTGCCCAGGGAGGTGGTGGATGCCCCATCCCTGGAGAAGTTCAAGGCCAGGGTGGATGAGGCCCTGAGCAACTTGATCTAGTTGGAGGGTGTCCCTGCTTCTTGCAGGGGGGTTGGACTGGATGACCTCTAGGAGTCCCTTCTAACCCTAATCATTCTATGATTCTACATTTCTAAAGTGAACAAAAAGCACTTTCCATGTCACAAATCAGCAGTGCATGCTGAGGTATTCAGTTTTGATACTGTCTTCAACAGTCATCCGGTAGCACTGAAAAGCAAACCCACCAGGACTGGTATATAGACCACCCTGGAGCATCACGCATTCGTCTAGCGTTTCAGGGGACCTCGCCTTGGTTGGCTTCAGCTGTCGGAAAAATGGTTGTACCAGGCTGGCCTAATCACCTGAGGCTTCTTCATCAATTGCAGCACCTTCAGGGGGTGGTTTGGCTTCTCTTTTTTAGCAATATCTTGGAGGATGAGAACAGCTTTCCAGAAATGTGCATTTCTCCCTGCCAAATGAGGAGGCAGCTTAGGGTGACAAGGTTAGGCAGCGGCTGCTGTTCAGCTGTACAGTAAATACAGCCTTAGGGCTCCAGCCTAAATGTGGCAACACTTTTTGACAGCTTGACTTCTTATCAGTAGGTCTTGCTCCAGCCTTGGCATTATCCAGGATCCCACAGCCAGCAGAAAGCCAGCATGAAATGGCATAAATACGGTACGATGTGCTCAGGCTAATTTGATGGAAATGCAGAGATGCACCCACGTGGGAAGAGGCTCAGGTTCAGGTACTTCATACGCATTAGCGATGTCAAAATGCAGCCTGAGACAGCAGCATGGGAACTCTGATGGAGGGCCACAGGGCAAGCGGGGTCTGTGGGCTTCCTGTCCCGCTGGACTCAGGTATCTAGAAAGAGTCACTCTGTGCCCAACACCGCTTGGGAGAGGGATGCAGCAGCCCTGGCCAGGCTGCCACCCACGGAGACAGCTGCTGTAGCACCTGGCTTGTAACTCTGGCGTCCCCCCCCGGCCTTCAGCACTGTGTTTGCTCCTCAGTTGCTGCCTTCTCCACGAGAGAAGGGGGAAGGAAAAAAAAAAAAAGAAAAAAGAAAGAAAGAAAAAAGAGCAACCAGCTCTTTAAGATTTTGGACCCACGAGCAATTGACTCATGTCAGACGTCCCTTTGAAGTATCAGGGCTGTTTGTGGAGGCAGAGGATCACAGCTCAGCCCTGGACAAGCTGATTGTTTCAATCAAAGTTTTAAATGACTGCCATATGCAAATACATGGAAAAAAAATGCTGTGCTCCATCCTCCCGGGACTCCTCAAGCACCCAGGGGCACAGGGGTGCTGCAAGGCACAGGGAGGCTCTTGAGCCATTCAGGATGGTTTCTTGTCACAGCTCGGACCATCCATCTGCCCTAAAGCCAAACATCAGGGACCACACTTCTGAGAATATTTGGAGCTCAGGGCTCATGCTCCAAAGCAGATTTTGCAGGTCTTTGTGGCACTGCAGGACAATGCTGAGTTACAGTTACAGACTCACCCCACGCCCAAGTGTTTTCTATGGAGCAGCTCTTGGGTGCTCTGTTCAGTGTACAAGTGGGTTTCAAGGCACAGTTGCCTCCCGCATGGTGGGTGTTCCAGTGTCTGGATCACACCTCAGGGAGCCTCTTGACTCAGCCTTGTTCATCTCAGTTCCTCACGGGTAGGTTCTTCACAGCCTGCAGCAGCTGAAGTCATGAAAACACTTACACAGGACAGTAATACTGTCCCAAGAGCAAGCATCCAGGGCAGTGATTGGGAATGAGCAGAGATACTCATGTACCCAGGACTCCTGTTAGCTTACTAGTACAATGTAATGATGTGCTCACTCATTTTGAGTGACTGCACAGCCCAGAGTTACAGATTTCGTTCCACATCGCTGTGCTGGGTTCAAGGAGAAGTTAGATGGTACTTGCACATAATCACGTTTGTGTCCTTCCTATTGACCCCATGTATTTGATATCTACTTGAGTGCCATCGCAGTATCGAAACAACAAATACAAGGAGAATGGAGGGGAGGGGGGAAACAACACCAAAAACCAGGCTGTTTGTCCAAAAGTTGGCAGCTGCGCCTGGTGAGAGTTTCTCATGTGTTTCCAATAAATTAAATGAACTAGAGAGCTATCTGTGCTGCTACCAAGTTGCTACTTCTCACCTGAGCTGTCTAGAGATTATTCATCTTTTAAAACATATTTTTATGTTCTTGATAACCAAAGAGGACCTGCCAGCTAATTTGGGTGGAAAGTTTTGCACTGCTTTTAGGAATGTGAAGCGAAATCTTTTAATCCTGGTCTGGCCTTCATAAACTTGGATAAGGAAAAAAACAACACATGACAAGAATAAGCATTATACAAACCCCATGTACTTCCCAAACATCAGGCACTACCTCTGCTGAAAATATGAAGGACCAGAGGCATAGGAATAGGTGGAGGTAGGGAAAAAATGCATGATGCTTCAGACATGTATGCCTAAAGACATGTAATTTTTATTGTTATATAGTAAGGATATGACTGATTTCATGTGAAGGGCAAACTGGGGCTGAATTTAAGCAAGCTGCTCTTGTACAGGGCTCCAGCTTTAGAATCATCCAATTACATCAGGTTCAGGCATGTTTCTGAATTCTTTTCTACTTTTTACTGCTCAATAAAACACTTCGGAGACGTAAACAGCCTATGGTATAGATGTAGATATGCTTTCCTGAGTCAGCAGATAGCCTCAAACAACCATTCCAGAGCTGCAGCTCTCTCCCTCCATCTCCAGGAGGTATTTACTCCAGAGTTTAACATCCTGAGATGCTGCTGACACAACCTACCCTGGGACCACTCCAGGATGTAGGAACAAAGGCAATACAAAGGCAATCCTTCCTGAGCAAGCGGAGTCCTACCTGCTGTTGGCAAGGCAGGGAGTGCTGCCAGGCAAACGTTCTTGAGAGGAAAGATGACTATACTGAAGCTTCTGGGCAAGGAGGAGTACCCTATCCCATGGCTTCCACTTCTCACAAAAACCCCAACAAAACCCTGGCCAGGATCACACCAGCTTGGTCGGAGTCCTGGTGTGCTAGTCCATGGATTGCCAAACACAGCTCTCTGGGAAAGATAACAGCAAACAAACATTTGTGAAATCGTAATTAGAAATGTAAGCTCGTCCTTGCTGTGCCACTTGTGTAAGATCTCTGGCCTGCATCATGTTTTGCCCCAGTGCAGGGGTCTGACTGTCTTAAGCAGACCACAGAGTCTCTGACACTGTGACAATACTATCAGGCAGATTAATGTACCACAGTTTTGTCCAGTACCTCTGTTCACAGCATAATAATTTCAGAACAATGTGCATGTAAATAAACATCAGAGTCAATGTGAGCTGGCTGAGCAAACCTCCAGCCAGAAACACCACACTCGGAGGGAGCCGCTCGGGCTGTCTTGCTAATTGCATGAAAACAAACATCGAGTTGTGAGAACTAATACTGGTGCATGCTTGCTTTTGCTCTCATGAGCAGGGCGGGGGGGGAGGGGTGTCTCATATGAAAAATGATGCCTAATGGATTATTTCTAAATATTTTTTCCCCTCCTTCAGTCCAGTTTGACCATCCTCACACCTGCAAATTAATATCCAAACATTGGCATGTTGTGATTTCTTTTACTGTCTTCTCCAACTTCTTCTTACCCTACCTATTTCCCATTTGATCCGCGGACTTTACTCTTCAGAAGTACCTTGTGACATCAGTATACCTTCTGACTCCGAGATCATGGTTCCAGTAGGCTGAGGCAAGGGATGAGAAATGCGAGCACTCTGGTATAGAGCAGCATGCAGATGCTTAAAGCTATTCTCACTGGAGCTGTGAATTGAAAGGAGAAAGGAGACAAACTTATCGGTGCAATCTCATGGCCTGTGGAAGGATGATACGTGACCCAAACGCTGCACACACTTATCTAAGGAGCTGTTCCACCTTACTGCATTGTAAAAGTTCTCCTACATGGATCTCATACCCACAGCATTTGTATCTCAAGTCCTTGGGGAAGATGGGTGTCGGGTCTCACACATGAATAGAAATCCAGAGATGTTGCTATTAAGATGTTTGACTACAACTTCAGAGCTTCGCAGTGGTTATAAGATGTGTCAGTAGGGAGCAAAGGCAGATATCAGCATGGGGTTGGTCAGGCTAATTGGTCTTTGCATTAAGAGGAGGACTCGTGGCATCCAGCTGGAGATGTTTGCAGTGCAGCAAGTTCTCCGCAGACAGTGAAGTGGAAATAGATACTTCTAAGGCATAGTTAATCTTGTCCTCACATCGATATCTAAAATAGGCCAGACGAATCACCTTCTGTGAGTATTTCTTACTACTGACTATAAAGGGAACCTGGCCTCAGATGTAGACCTCTAGATTACAAAATCTCCAGAGGGTTAGGGAGTTCTTCAGGAAGGTATTTGCTCCAGGCATGCGTGCAGAAGAGGCCTCTAAGTTTATACTTCAATATTTTGTACATAGAAAAGATGGGAAGTGTAAAATGTCCTCAGGTTTGACCAATGGTTATTTATTGAACATGTATATAAAATTATACATGTTCTTTTTCTGGGTTAAGTATAGGTGGCCCATTCACATTGGTCATAATTGGTAATTTTTGTTTATAGCAGGACAGACGTCACATCATGACTTTGATTTCCTTATTGTCCCCACAAGCTATCAGTCATTTCTTAATCTTTTCTTCTCAAGCTTTGTAAACTTAAACTGCACTCTCTGAGAGAACAAACTCCTAGAAAATCATCAGGCAACAGCTAAGACCAAGATTTTAGTGCTGTAGTACATAGTTCATAGTGACTCTCAATATGTATGTTTAATGCCAGTGAAGTTTATTTATTTAAAAATTTATTACAAACGATGATGATGAATTTTTATATTGGTCGTCTTGGTAAATTCCAGTTTTCCCTCACATGTTTGTAAGGAGGTTGCACACAGAGAAGTTTCACACAGAGAAGGTGGATAGTGTGGAGACTCTCTAGCTGCCTGTAGGATTGTGACAGGGTACAGACTGTGCTTGCATGTGTTTCCTTATCCTTAGATCCATGTACTTGCAGAAAGCTGCTACACTTTCCAGCTGAGTAGGAGACGAAGGGGACAAGTGCATTTTGACTTGGTTGTGTCTCTCTCTGGGACAGTGGCAGCCAAAGAATTAGCAAGAGAAGCACTCCCCCCTGTTGCCACAGTCAGCCCTTGCCTCCCTGTCCAGGGCTTTCCCAGCTTCACACCAAGGCTGTCCATCCCACAATCTCCCTTGCAGCGAGGGGAGATTCCTCCTAGGCCAGCCATGTCAACAACCTGGATGTGACATGTGCCACCACCGGCATTCTGCCCATTGCATCACCAGGGCTGGTGCCAGTAGCTAATGTGAGGCCTGGCCCTTGGCTACCCACAGAAAAGGGTGGGAAGCTCCCTTTGCTCATATCTGTGGGGATCTTCAAGCTCCCTGCAGAAAACTGATGGGGTACAAGCTGGAGATATTCTGTCTGTCCTGTCAAGCATTGACAGTTCTCTGGCTAAGTGTAGAGGAGGTAGAGCACGGTAGCGTGCCATGATCTGGTAGCGTCCCTGTGCTGTAATACAGGAGAAGCAACAAAGGAGCAGCAACCACCATCCATTGCTATGGGCAGCCCCTGCCTCCCCTGCCCTCTAATCTTGACCCTTGATCACCAGGATTCTTGTCTCCCAAACAGACCTTTTGATACCCATCCAGGGCTGCTTATGTCACCAACCACCACTGTTATGCCTGCTGTGACACAGCCACAGCATCACCAGAGCTAATACCAGGAGCTGGTGGCTGCCTGCTGTGACATGACCATGACATCACTAGCGTTGGCGCATCACTGTGGCATGGCTATTCCACCATTCCAGTGAGAAGAAAGAAAAAACCAAAAACCAAACAAAACAAAAAAACAAACAAACAAAACCAAAAAACCCCACCAAACCCAAAATAGCCCAACAACTGACAATGCTGGGGAGGGAAATGAAGTGGCAATTTCAAGAACAGTAGCCTAGCAAACATTACAAGTGGGTTAAAAGCAGCAGGTCCTCCCCACTGCCCAGTTTTAAAGATTTGTGTCAGATTTGCTATTGATATTTGTGGGTTTGAAGGCTTAGCTCTGGAAGGAAAAAAAGGTTGTACAATTGACTGAATTTCACACCTTTGGAATTAAAGGCATGCATGCCCCGTGCCGTACCCTACACCCAGGTGTGACTGACAGCACTGAGGAGTACCAGTGAACTGCAAGATTCACGTCTGCCTTTCCCTGAAGGAGTGGAAGAGCTGCCAAGTGGACCTTCTTTTCTTACTTGGGGAGAAATAATTGGAGGCCATCCTCCCTGAAGAAAGGCAACCAGATGTTTCGGGAAAGGATGGAAATGTAAAACTATGAATCCCCACAGGAGATACAGTGTTAACCCTCCTAGCTTCATCAGGTTCTCCACTAGTTCCTCCTCATTCAGGCTTATGTCTACCACCTCCCCGTCCCTCCCAGTCACCACCAATGCCTCTGAGTGGTATGACCACATTTTTCTGCTATGAAAATCCCAGAGCCTGGCTCCCAAGGGATCTTGCTATTGAAAATGCAGCGCTGGTCTTCTTGGATTTGGGTTTCTTGTTGTTTGCCTCTGTGAGCTGTTTATTAAGTAATCAAATAACAGCATAGTAAATAAATAATGCCTTGCCTCATAAAGGCTCAAATATGCAAAGAAGTAAGTAAAACTTGCTACATTTTACAAACATCTAATAAGAAAAAGAGTAAGACAAAATACATGGTGACTAACCCCTTGGGTGAAAATACTTCAGGATAAAGCGCACTGGCGAGCGGAATGGTTTGCTTCCTGTTATGTACAAAATGGCTGCAAAGGAGCTATTAAAGCCTCTCAAATAAATACAGAGCTTTGTGTGTTTGTTTGTTTCTCGTTAGAGGTATACAGTCATTCAAAAGACCATGTGCTCTATAGCCTCTGCTGCGTTTGCTTTGTAGTACAGATAGTGCCTAACCACTACTTTCCTCTCTCTTGATCACTAACGAAAACAGACCATATAGAGATGAAAGTGTTCTAAATCAGTGCTCTGTGTCATTTCCCACTTACTTTGCACTTTTCTGACAGCTGAAAAGCTGCAATAAATTGAGTGCATGCACACCCACAGAGAATGACAGTACTACCATAACCTAGCCTCTCAGGACGTGTATTTTCTTCCCCAAGGGACTACACTGAAATATTATCAAAAGGGGGGGTGGGGGTGTTTTCTACTGTGATTTTAGCGTTAACATTTTGATCAATGTAATTTCTTTATGGGTTGAGTTCTCCTACTACTTTCCAAAAATCAGATAGACATTTTGAATTAAAATAACTTAAAACAAATCTGATGTTATAGCTGAATAACAACATTCTACTAACACACATAATGAATAAAAAATCAGGCTTGTAATAACAGTAGATTTTCTCTCTCTCTCTTGTGCTCCCTGTCCTTCCTTCTTTCCTTCCTTCCTTCCTTCCTTCCTTCCTTCCTTCCTTCCTTCCTTCCTTCCTTCCTTCCTTCCTTCCTTCTTTCTTTCTTTCTTTCTTTCTTTCTTTCTTTCTTTCTTTCTTTCTTTCTTTCTTTCTTTCTTTCTTTCTTTCTTTCTTTCTTTCTTTCTCTTTGACTCTCTCTCTTTCCTCTCTCTCTCAGTGTCCTTCTTTCTACGCTCCTGCCCTCCCTCCTGTCCTCTCTGCCCCTCTTTCCCCCATTCTTTCTGCCTTTCTCTCTTTCCTCCTCGACTTCTAATTTTGTTTTGTAGGTAGTTGGAGATCTGGTTTATTTTAAAACAATGAAGAAGGCAGAATCCCCTGAGGTAAATTCATTGAGTACTGGGAGGTCTTGGTAACACAATTGAACTGGCACCAAATCAATAAAAACAGAACAGAAGAAAAAACAATAATTAAAACATTCTGTCAAAAAAATGGAGCGGTAATTAAAAGATGCAAACTATTGTTTTGCTACACTAATTACATTTTAATTTTCAATAGCTTGCTGAATAGTATAAAAGCCCATTCCTATAAAATGTCCCAGTGACAGTGCTCTTTCTGCAACTAGCGTGATAACAGTGTTTATGTGCTGTAACAGAGTGGTATGTGCTTTCAACTCCGTGTGGGTGAAACCAGCCTGCTTGTCAGATAGCATGACAACAAAGTTGGTTGTCGGTTTGTATTTTAATTTTTTTTTTAATTGTTTTTTTTTTTCTGGTGTGGAAAATTATTACTCAACATACACACATGCACGCACACGCATGCACGTATACATGCACACAGGAACGGGCTCAGTCCAAGAGACACTCTGCTCAGGGCACTTCCACTGACCTCAGTGGGAATTTCGTGTGTGGCGCAATAGCGGGTTGTTGGACAGCATGAACACTGCACTTAGGTTTAGACCATGTTGTTTTCTTCACGTGTTATTGAAGGATGAAGAGGAAAAACAAACTGTATTTCCTACTAATGCACACCATTTGCAGCCCTAAAACATGCAACATTTCAGGCAGGATCCTGAAGACTTTTCTCACAAAACAGTCCTCATAGATTTCACTGGTAGATATCCATACAGAAAAGCTACATAATAAAGCCCATATTCTGTACCGTTATGAATTGTCACAGAAAATAAGTTACATCATTCATCCATTTGCTTTTGAGAAGAGTTTGGGGGGCAAATTTCCAGATTTTAAAAACTCTCAAATCTAGGGTACATGGCAAAGAGTTCGTTGTTATTGTTGTTTGCAGCAGCTAAACCCACAGTTAAGTTGTTCAGATGAGTCCTGGCAAAATCTGGATATGCTAGCTACAATCTACTCCAGAGCTGTAGTTTGCACTCTGCCTTTCATATTATCTCATTTGAATGACAGAGTTCTCCCAGAAATGGGCATCCCATGTCTTCATACATGCCCCAAAAACAATAGATGCCTTCCACAGAAGTGGGAGTGGGGATTGGAAATAATTTCTCAGAAACTAACCCCTTGGTTTCAGATGTATGAAATCAATGAAATGCCTCCGTCTATGAAAACGGTCAGTGCTGCCAAACGTGGTTTCACAACTGCCTAAATCTTCTACATTTGCAATGTAATTTGAAATTAATTTTTCAAGAGTATAAAATAAATAATTAAAGAACAAAGCCTGTGCCAAACGATGGAATAAAATCAACATCCTTCATACTACTTGAACAAGAAGCACAAATAAAAACAGTAGTGGTTTCTAAAGAGAAAACACTGAGCAAACACAACCTATGTTTTCACCAGTTTACAGTCCCCTCCATTTCCTCCTAAGCTCTCCTCTCAGTTGCGTGCATTCATTCCCTTACAGCTGGGAAGGGTTAACAAGGTATAGGCAGACTCTGCCTACTATCTGGAAATACATAAAAAGTAAATTCAAAAGGGAAGTCAAGATAAGAGTATTACTAAAACAGGGCTCACTTACACTCTATACAACATCTGTATATTTTTATAGGGAGTGATAAGGTGATAGCGATCGCAGTGGCAGTATTGGTACCTTTTGGAGACTGAAGCTAACCTGGAGGTCAGGAAGGCGAACTACTATAAATAGTACCACTTACAACCAATGGAAGACTGCAATTACATATTTTCACACACAAAAGTTGCAAAACCAAAGCACATACAAAACCCAGGGCGAAATCTGGAGAAAAAATAAAAACAATAATAAAAAAAACCTTCTCTAGTTTAGAAAGCTAGTCCCAAATTGAAGGGGGGTTTGTGCTGATGCAAGAATAAATTGTTTCAAGAATTATTTCACAGATGCATAGTATTCCCCAAATCCCTGTTATTATGATGCTAGTGAAATGCCCCGATTTACTGAAATTAAACAAAGACAGATATTTATTTAGAATTCCTGTAACTGCTACAACCAGTAAATGTGTTTCATCACTATGATTGCAAAAACAAATACCTACCAGAGAAATGCCGTTCACAACAACACAGAACTGAATGGAAATAGAAATGTTGTTAATGTTATGCTAATGCTCATGGCAGAAGTATTTGACTGAAGGGAAAACAAATCAAAAGAGCTGACTGAGGCCAAGCCATGGATGAGTCGCAGGGAGATGGATAGCTGCTGTGCAGCAACATCACTACAAGACCAGCCTTCCAGGGTTTAGGGAAGTGCTGGCCAGCTCAGGAAGGAAAGGTGGGCTTGGTGTGGGGCACTAACAATGACTGTGGGCCTGGAGCTACAGCAAGAGAGAAGGCAGGAATGTCCTTATGGCCCTCAACTGGCTGCAAGACCCTGGGCATGCCAGAGCCATGATGCCTCCTGTGCACAGGCACCAGCATATCCTGACACTATTGTGCCCCTCCAGAAATCCTTCACCAGCCTCCCCTCCAGAGCAACTTTGCAGACTCTGCTTATTTTTCAGTGTACAATATACACCTGCCCTAAGGAAGAATGTTGCAGCAGCACCAAAGCCATAATTGTCTCACCACTTCTACATGCTAGGGTTTCCACAGGACTAGAGGGAAAGCAAGACGTTTCCTCACAGCAGACAGTGTATGTGGTCAGCTTGATACAGACAAAGGAGGAAATTGCCCTTTGGTTGGTACTTGTGGTACAGTCATAAAATGCTCACACTGCCAGTAACATTGTTTGTTCTTGCTAGATGATTGGAGCCATCCTTTCTTGGAGCCTTGGATGTTCATTTTACTGCCTCAGCAAAAGCAACATCAAGACACAGAGTTTGTGTCTTCATATTACTCCTACACTTGATCCTCTGGAGCATACAAAGGCTGTGGTTTCACAGCTCGACAGAATAGGGGTATAACCATTAAAGCTTGGCACACATCCTAAAGGCAGGAACAGGTTGCCCTGCAGCTGAAACCTGTTCCCAATCAGATGAACTTCTCTATGTTAGCCTGAATCTCTGGGTCTGATGTTAACTTTCAGCTGGGGTGGGATTGCCATTGGCAGCAGAAGGCAGAGAACCACTGGTAGGCCAAGGTAAGGTTGCTCTGAGGTTATGTGAGTCAGCTGCTCCAGTTGCATGGTCAAGGGTCCATGTGTTTTAAAATTAAGTTTCTTTTGGGTTCTCTGTCTGAGTGACTTTTTGAGTTGGGGATGATGATGTGAGATAACCACAAACAGATACTCACAGTATTTTTGGAGTATATTTCCTCCTGCTGCGGTTCTTTCTATTAAAGGAGATGATCAAGGAAACAGTAAATACATGAATGAAACTCACACATTTCAACAACTTGGAAACTTAGTGGCACCTCTCTGCTCTTGTTCAGCCAGTTGTCTGATGTTGCAGCCATGAGTTGGGTTTTACACTGCGAGCATACAGTTGTATGAGTTCTGCACTGGTTGTAACAAATATTGGCTGTTGGAATTGCTCTTTCTCTATTGGAAGTTCAACACCTGAAATGTACAGTACAATACTAAACAATCTTGGTCTGTAGGTTAAAAAGTACAGCTCCTTTTTGTGTCTATGAAAATACACTAAACAAAAGCCTGTACTTTGCACTCATTTTCAGTACCCTTCCTAAGCATACTTACCTTCTAATAATTTCTTACTCTTCCCATGTACTCCTGTGACAACTCAGGAGGCCCTCTTTAAAGAGGTGTAGATGGGCATTAGGCAGTGTAGTGTGCGTAACATCACACTGTACCACGCTTCTGTTTTTCACTAGAGCCCACAGGACTAGTGAAACCCTCTCTTCAGTCTCTATCGTAGAGTTACTACACATATCTAGGACTGGTGTTGGTCTGTACAGAGCAAAATGATTTCTTGAAGCATTCTCTTCTCTGAAGTGCTGCATGCCTCAGGCAGAGGTCAAGAAAGTGCAGTGTGTCTTCAGTGTCTAAAAATCTTCACGAACCCAACAAACAGCCTATGTCACACACAAACAAGGAAGATGAAAATCTTGCAACCCTTGCCCCTTTGATAGGAAGGGATTTCTTCTCCCTTACTGCCACACAGTGAGAAACATCAGCCACCTGCTATCCCAGTTACTGCCAGTGGCCAGCCATTGAGTCTGCAGTGAAGACTAGACTTCTCTTCCCTCTTCTCCCAAATAGACCTAGATGACTTTTACACCAAACATTTTCATCCTGACTCTGACACTTGTAAACTCAGAAGTCTGTGATTTGAGCATCTTCATCATCAATGTAGAATCAGAGATTGAGAGTATGCCAGTTCATTTTCACCCCTTCTGGCTCATGAAGGCAGAGATATGAACCGAGGGACTAATTGATTTAGCAATTAGTGGATCCCTGTGCTGTGCAGGACAGCAACACTAATGCCCTTGACTTGGCATAGAAATGTAATAGGTCTGAGACAAATGGATTTTTTTCCTATCTGACAGCCAGTTACAAAGTAGCCAGGAGGAGGAGAGTGCTCTGATTCTACTCTTATTTTTTCTTCTTATCACATTTCTGAGTCTTTCCTGTAATTTGTTGCAAAATAAAATGCAACATGAAGTCCAACATTTAGCAATAACAAGATCACACAGTAGGCTAGCTTCATATAGGGCATTGAGTTTTCTCCTGGGCACCGCATTTGAATGAAATAATGTGCAAGCAAATTGGAAAGGCTTGAGAAAATAAAGTAAAAATATAGTAAAAATAAAGCTATAGTAAAAAGACTATGTTAAAAAGGAGGAAGAGGCAGAAGAGCTGTCTAATGACATGTGGGTGGGTTCAACTATAGAGCCAAAAAAAACCAAGTTTCAGTATTTGCAAGGAAAATATTAGATTAAGTAAGTATGAGGAGCATCACAGCGGATAAAATTCTACTCAGTCTAATAATAATAATGGCTTTCAGAGAGAAAGTGCCACAAAGGTTATTAGGCAATACAAGTACTTGTAAGGGGAGGGGGGGGAGCAGGTAGATAAAGGGATGTAAAAATGGCCTTGTTCTAGTAGTAGGTGTCAGCACGTGACAGAGCTCCATAAAATGTGCAGTACCGTGTTACTGATGTGCTGATATTTTTAGTGCCCACTTGTTCCCAGGCCTGCATGCAAGTGCACAGGCAGTGCCGGTGCCATGTAGACGGGCATGAAGGGAGAGGAATTGTGGCTTTGCTGAAGGATATCTCTTGTCTCTACAATACAGTTAAGAACATTAGAAAATGCCTCTGAAAGTGACTGGTCTTCTGGCTTTATGAAGTAAATGCAGTGTTCCTGTTGAGGAATTTCCAGCCTTGCCAGGAATAATAGAAATATTCAGAAAAAAAAATGTTTTCTTTGAAAGAGTAAGGCAAATTTCTTCCAAAGAAGAATTGAAATATTAGTTTGGACTGTGGTTAACATTTACCACCTCTGTGACAACAATAGCAACACCCTTGTTTGCACTTCTACAGCCCCTTACAGTTGAACGCATCAAAAGGTCTTAAAATAGTGAGTTAATGTCTTCTGCAGTTTTGAAATAGCAGAAATGAGCAGAATTAGGTGAGGTCAGGGGTTTATAAAAAGGGGTAACATTACTATGCAGAAAGTGTAGGCTGCCTGTTCTGCCAGCAGTCCATGTTGATTCCCACAGTTTAACAATAACTAGCATTGAAACTCATTTACCAACAAAAGAAAATGAACTCTGCACGGGGGATCCTCCTGTGGCATTCACTATAATTAATAACATTAGTGACACTCTATTATTTTATCTTCATCAGCTGTGAAGTTGACTTAGTCACTTTTTTTAATCAAAAAGTAAATTAATATTATCATCCGACACCCTTGGTAAACTGTCACCTAATCCTGAAGACCTTCAAAAATCCTTAGGTTTTCAGCAGTGAATTCCTCCAGATGCTTGTGTACTCAGTGGTAACAGCCCTGATCTTATCTATGTTATACTTCCTTGGTGTGGATAGGCAGTGTCTTCTGACCCCAGCAACCTTTTAGAAAATACCTGTAACATCACCCACTACCCAAAAGATGGCCAACAGAGGAAGGGTTGTGCCTCCCCTCCCCCCCCCATGTTTGGTCATGGATGAGTCATGTAAGAGAAGGTTAGAGGCAGTTTTCTAGGGAAGGTTTTCAAGTAGGTGCTCTCCATGGCTGTTCCTAGCTGTTCATGTCTCTGAGCTTCTTTATGGAAGGTCCTCAATCTTTTCCAAACTTCAACTATGTAAAAGGGGAAGTAGAGAGAACAAACGTGAGTATGACTCCCTAGCCTGGCAATGGGAAATCTGTTTTGGGAATGTGACCTCCATGCCTGTTCTGCTCATCACTGCCATACACAATGGTAGTAAGACAGCAATGGAACAAAGCATGAAGCAAAGAGCCCTCATTTTGCATAAGTGTGCTGGGTAATGGAGGTGTGCTTTAGTCACCTCTTGGTCAACAAACACATATGTCAAGGAACAGCTTCCATAAAAAGGCAGACTACACACACACACACACACACACACACCCCCAACCCCTTGGTGTGGATTTCAGTCCTCAAACAGATGAAGCTTCACCACCTAAATCATTCTTCCTCAGAGACTGTCCTCAACAATGAATTACTGGGTAAAAGAGGAGGGATGGCCACATAATCTCTTCTCTCCTACTTAGGGCACCTTTTAAAAAAAAGAACAGATTGTGTCCTTGCACTCTGGCTCAGCTCAGAGCCTTAGTAGTCATGAACCCTGCAGAACCATTTTAGAACATCATACAGGGTAATTGTCACATACTCCCAGGCACAGCTCTGCACCCACTGCTAAGGCATCACTTCCCCTAGGCTCTGCCATAGTACATAGTACAACAACAAGACAAAGCAATGGAATTTTGCCTTCTGTGTTCACTACAGCTCTGAACGAGAAACATACCTAGCAGGAAACTAATGTTCAAAGGTACTGGCCCCTCCTTTATGTACCAAGAAAGCAGAGCAGTGAAAGAGACTGGTTTTCTCTGTCCAAGAGAAAAAAAAAAGAAACAAAAAGACCCCAACTAAATACAACATTTCAGCACATTTTTCAGCCTTTCTGGAGAAACAAGGGATTATTAAGGGTAACTTAAATGTTGGCTTTTCTGCGAATTTTTTTTTTTCCCCATTAGGAAATGGAATTAAAACAGCAGGTAGCCTATAGGTAGCAATGACCTTAAGTCACCACAAAATAAATCACACAGAAAGAATTCTGAGCTTTGGTTTTGGTCTCTGTCACAAGTCCTGTCTTGTCCTTTTCTTTTTTACTTTTTTTATATACTTTTTTAAGCTTTTTTACTTTTTTGCCCTTTTTACTTTTTTTGCCTTTTTTACTTTTTTTTTACTTTTTTGTAACTTCTTTACTTTTTTACTTTTACTCTTTTTACTCTTTTTTACTTTTTTACTTTTTTTATTCCTTTTTTGACAAAAACTTGTCTTTCCTATCTAGCATTACTGATTGTCACTGACATGAATCTAGAAACAACACATTAGGTTTTGTGGAAGGTAAAGCAGCACAAGTCCATAGGGAGAGATACCAGATAGTTTTGTCCATCTCATCAGAAAAGCCTCCACAAGCTATGTCTCCTTTAGGATTAAGTTTCTGACATCTGCCTTTTAAAATACCGGGTATTCCAAAATATGTAAACAATGCAGATGCAAACCTCTGTAAGAGCAGATCACACACAAAACTCAGGGATTACTCAGTGCAAATCTGACTTATGTAAACATGTACCCTGTAGATGCTTGTGGGCAGAACATAGACAGCAATGATAAAACAGTGGCCACATGTGCCAGTTACAGATTGAATAGTTCATACTATTTCTTGTTTCATCATTAAAAGATGATCTGTAGCCCAAATAACTTTCTTTTGGGATTCATCCAGAATGAAGTGGTTTCCTCAGCTATCACATCCATCTCTTCTGCTCTAAGAAAATGTATTTACTCCTGCAATAGGTGTCTGTGCTTTCTAACTTCATGTAATCTGCCACATTACGTAAATAGGCTGCCTGTACCTTCACAAAAAAATCGCTGTTTTAAGATAATGCAGCTCACAATGACTGGTATTCATTGGGAGGTCTTCCCATCTGCAGCTGGCTGGTACATTTTGGGAAGGCATTCGTGTATGCTCACAGGGTGAAAGGTGCTGCTTATCTTCTAGTTGTGGGTTCATGGAAGCAACAGAACCACAGTGTGGCTGAGATTGGAAGACACCTCTGGAAGTCATCTGGTCCTAACCTTTGCTGAAGCAGGGTCACCCAGAGCAAGGTTGCATATCCAGATGGCTTTTGAATATTACCAAGAATAGAGCCGCACTTCTGGGTAACCTGGACCAGTGCTCAGAGTAACACAGTGTTTGCTGATCAAGTTGTGCCTGTTCCTTTTGGTCCTGTCACTGAAAAGAGTCTGGCTCTTTGCACAATCCCTCTAGACATTTATGTATATTGGTGGTATCCCCTCATGTCTTCTCTTCTCCAGGCTAAACAGCCCCAGCTCTCTCAGCTTTTCCACACAGAAGAGCTGTCTTCAGACAGTTTAGAGATGTCTTCAGCGGCAGCAAAGGTGTGCTGTTTGACCCTTTACCATTTCTTGCTCCAGATCCGTAATCAACTTAGTGGCCTGTCTCTGACCCCTCTCTAATACTTCCATTTCTCTTTTGTACTGAGGGAACTTGAACTGTCTCCAGTTCTTCGGGACTAGAGACTATTCTGGGTGTACTGTCAGAGTGTACTCAGGAGTGCTGAAAGGAAGGGAAGGATCACCTCCTTCAAGCTGTTGGCAACACTTCTCCTAATGCAGCCCAGGACAGAGTTTGTCTTCTTTTCTGCAGTGTGAAATTGCTGCTTCGTGTTCAACTTGTTCTCCACCAGGATCTCCAGGTCCTGCTCTGCAAAGCTGTTTTCCAGCTGGCCGGTTCCCAGCATGTACTGGTGCATGGGAACAACATGGGTTATTCCTCCTCAGGTGCAGGATCTCACACTTCTCCTTGTTGAACTTCATGAGGTTCCTGTCAGCCTGTTTCTCCAGCCTGTTGGAGTCCCTCTGGAAAGCAGCATGACCCTCTGGCCCATCAGAGGTTCAAGGCAGTCATTTCTTTCACTGACCTTGCTGGGGCCAGAAGCCACGCATCTGCAATGTGCAAACCCAGTGTTGTCGTTTATTCCATGTCTAACCTTGGGCAGGTCGGTTAACTCCGCAGCCTTTGTCTGGTCCTGGGCCCTCTGTACTGGAGTCTGACAGGGATTCCCATGCACACTAGGTAGTGTGAGACATTCTGGCAGTCGGCATTTCTAGGGCATTCTTATATCAGATAATAAAAGCATTATTAAAGCAGCGGGGGGGTGGGGGGTAGAATTTTCCCCTTTTAATTCAGTTACTGCTGGTCAAAGTTGCTGAAAGAAGGGCTGGTAGGAGAATGACCTATGGGGTTGAAAGGCATCAGAGAAGTCTTGGTGACCCGAACCAGGCCTGCCACCCTCCTGCCTCGCCATGTATCACCACTGGTGCAAACTGCAGCTTCTCCTGCACAGTCATAAGTCATAAGACCTGGCCGCTGCAGCCAGAGAGGTGCAGCGAGTTTTGCTAGTCTCCATGCCCGCTTCCTCTGAGCACAGATCGGGCAGAACAGGGCTGCGCTCCCAGGGTATAAAACAAAGCCATGTCACTTCTTGTGGCACTGCCCTGAACCAATCCTTCACGCAATGACTTTTACATTTTCCTTCCAGGCCACCAGCTGTCAGATGGTAACAATTTCCATCCACTTGCTGACGTGAGCTGGTTTTGAACTTTAATCCAGTCCATGTCTTAACTGTGGTGGCAAACACTTTTTAACTAAAAAGAGCCTTCAAAACAAATTTTTTTTAAAGAAAAAAAAAACACAACAAAAAAATCTCCGACAGCCCCAAAACAGCCCTTGCTAGCAGCACGGCTTTTATAAAAGGCTTGACAGATGTAAACAGGCTGAGCAATCACACGAAGGAAGGAAACAGCCATTGGTGATTGCAGGAGCTTGTGGTTGCTGAGATTGAGGCACCTGGCTGTTGCTCCCTATGACCACCACGCCGAAGGTCAGTGCTTGCCCCAGAGAGCTTGCAGTCCGCGCTCCACATGAGGCACAAGATAGATGCCGACTGACGAGGGAACACAAGAAAACAATGAAACAATGCTGGTCAGCATGAGAAGCAGTAGTCTCATCATTAAATCATCTCCATTTACTTTCCTAATATGCTAACATTTTCTGCCACACACAGATCTCTTCCTCCCAGGCAGTATTGAGTGCCTTCAACTCCCAGGGAAGTCTATAAGTATGGAGAGACGTCAGCATCATACATGAGGTGCTTAGCATTGTGCGTGGCAGAGCCTGGAGAGTCAAATTTGGCTACTTTACATACTCTGGCTTGGAGCAACAGTCACCTCTGTAATGGAAAATTATTACAATACAATAATACAGCTGGGAAGAATTTGCCATGTTTCTTGGATGCTAACAATAGTTTCTTAGTCAAATATATATGGGTAATAGTTAAAATATTGCTCCTGCTATTCTTTGAAGATAATTCCTTTCTTAAAAGCTAGGCATTCACAGTAGAAAGGAAAATTCTGCCATTTTCTGTATGAATCTCTCCCGCTTGGGAGGTGAACAAGCTACTGAAATCTCTGGATATTTGGGGGTTGCTCTTTGTACAGCTTCCATGAGATCGGTTTGCTTAGATTTTCTTTCTTTTCTGAGTGGTGCTTACTGCAGGGACTCCTCTGGTCAGTCCCTTTTCCATGTTGTCCCTGGTGCCTGGTGGCACCCGCACGCTGCAGATGTGCTGGTTTCATCTTCAGCCATGATCTGGATAGTCTCATTTTCTCACTGAGTAAATTTGGAGTGGTGAACTGTCTGGCAAATCTCAGAATTTGTAATAAATGGATTCCACTTAATACCTAGTCTTTCTCTGTAGTTGTTGCTATTGTCTGTGCCTTTGGTGGATTTGCAAATAATAGGGCTTAATCAACTATATTAACTCTAGATTCAAAACTAAATGGTTGCAAATTAATTCGAATTACAAAGATTAGCCTTAGGAAGGAAAAATGTGGCACACACCACAGTCTTCCCAGCTAACCGCACCTTTTGGAAACTCCCAGAGTAGCTGATTCACTGGAATGACAATTACCCCACTTGCTTCTTTTCCCTCCCCCTCAAAGCACATTGTCTTACAGGAAACTTAATAAAACCCAGTTTGTTAACAACAGTCATTAGGACTTTACTGAGATTGCTCATGCTGATGATAACTTTTCGAAAGTAATTTTTTTTTTCATTCCAACAGGATTTCTCTGCTTATCCACACCTACTGATTGCAACGGGAACCTACCCTGAGTAAGGGCTATGAGCCCGTTTGTGTACCACTGACGTCACCGGGAATTTTCCCGTTGGGTTCAGTGGGAGCAAAGCTTCTAACATCCTGAAAAGTAATAGTAACACATTAGACATCCATTCTCTTGTTCCTTGTGCATTCAATTTCTAGCAACAACAATAGTTTTAATTCCGGGTTGCTAGGATTATTTTTTTTTTAATTAAATATATTATGAGTCAAAGGATGTTGAATCCAACACTCCAAGGAAACAATGGGGACAGATCCTTCATCCTGGCTAAGTGCCTTTTGCGTCCTTCTGTGTGGCTACTTTAATTTGTACCAGAGGCTAGCCATACACACATGCACCCACACGTACGCACACCAGATCCAAGAGGGGAAATAATGTTTTACAGACTCTTTTACCTTCTGATACCTAAGTTAAGATACCTAACCTTCAGTTTTAACTTACGCACACACACAGCATGGAGGAGAAAAGATGTTACTAGCTAAATAAAGAAGGGAAATAAGCTATTTAAATACTACAATAGTAGGTGGCTTGGGGCTCCTGGAATGAAAGTAGGAGGCAAGAAAGCATTTAAGAAGATGGCAACAAAGAATGCTCAGCACTGCAGTGCTTTGCTCAAGTGATGTAGTTATTCTCAATTGATGCACACACATCTTTGACTGTAGTGACCCCTCTCCTTTTCATCAGTTTCCGCTCTTGAGTTACTCTCTTTGTTTATATTATGACTCTGTTAAACTCACTAGTTTTCCTGGAGGTTAAGCTACAATACAGTACTTTCTAACCTTGTACTATGCCCTACATATTTGCCACAAGTATGTAAAATACAGTGGAAAGGAATTTTTTCTTCAAGAAATGAAAGTAACGTATTTAGAGCTCTGATAAATTCCTATGTACACACATCAGGCAGCCATAGTCTATCATCAGTGTTAATCAAGAGCCCTTTCTATCTCTGAATTAAGGAAACAAAAAATTTTGCCCATTTTAGGGAGAAAAGGCCTTTTTTTTTTTTAAGGCTGGAAAAGGCTGGCAGAAATCATAGCTCAACTCAAACCACTTTTGGGAAATTCCCAGAAAGTTGAGTCACTGGGGTGGGCAATTACCACCCTCTTCAGTTGAAGAGAGATTCTAAAGAGGAGAAATGTATGCAGCTTAAAGAAAGGAAATGAAGCTTTACTATGACTGCTTCTTTTGAGAGCAATTCCTGAGAAATCATTTTCTGTTCATAATGGGATTTCCTTCTCTTTTAACCTCAAGCTCACCAGAAACATAACTAACCACAGAGATTTCTAAAAGTTTATCATTGATCCTCAACTTTCCCACACTAGAATGCTTTCTGCAAGACCTTTCATCCCCAAGACCCAGCTGCTGAGCAGGTTTGGGGTCTGTGTGATGTAACTCCCCTATCATGTAATTCCATAAGCACATGCAGTGCTGTACTACCTGAGGAGGCCTAGTAAGTCCAGGCATCGCAATGAAGCCAGTTTCTTGAAAGCCAAGATTTTTTTGGGCCCCAACTTCTGGAATTATTTAAAACTATATCATGCTGAAAATCTAATATGGTTTTCATATACATCTACCACATGTCTTAAATATGCAAAAGTGTGTATGAACTGAATGATTCTTTGAAAGGATAGTTTCCCATTGCAATATTCTTCCACTGAAGCCCTCAAGAGTGAGAGCAACTTGTACTTTGACTTGAGTTCAACACCCCTGACCCCCGTCCCATGAGACAGCAAGTGCACATTCCTAATGCAGAAACAAATGGCTAAATTTTTACATTTCTCTGAGGCCTCAAAAGTCCTAAGAAAGTGGGTGGAGATCTCGTCACAATACTCACCTTTCATCTGTCCATCAGATATTCCTGTGGTCCTGCAGACCCAAGTGATCAGGCCAAACCAGCCTTAGGCAAGAAGGGGCTTCCCAGGGGAAGACCCATTCCAAAGAATCCTTTCCTATAGATTGCACCTTTCTGTAGAGATAGGGCTCTATCGGAAATGTTTTACAGTTTCTCAATACACAGTCATTGCTCTGATGGAGGAATACTGAATCCCAATGAGCCCCTGCTTTTTCACACATTTGAAGCTTGATTATAATGGAGAGGGTCCCAGGGAAAGGTATCATACAGGACAAAACAGAGAGACACATCTGGGAGAATTTCACCTCTAGTCTTTCCAAACAAAAATGCATCTATGCACAGATGATCAAGAAATTAAAACAATATCATTTGGGCATCTATCTTGCTTGAGTCCTACTCGGTCAATTTACCTCACATCTTTCACTGTAAATTCCTTACCCAATTTCCCTCTAACCTCCACACCTCCTAGATTAGAGACTGTGTGCTCAGAACCCTTCTGAAGTCCTTCCCACACGCTGAGGTGCTGCTCTCTGGGCACTGGGACAATGTCAGCAGTGAGCTGCTCACCAAGTACCTGTGCCGGAGCTCATTGTACCGACCTGTGTTCCCAGGAGGGTGTCTGCACGACCTGTTGGCCCAGAGCAGTTGCTTTCCCTCTGACCAAACAGAGAAAATCAAAGCCACTTCTTACAGTGCCCTCATTATTTATTGTTGCTTGGGTCCTGTCAGGAGGTGCATCTCACAGACATGGTTGCCTCTCATGAGGGGTTGAGAGTGTTGCATCAGCTTACTGGCACAAGTGTTTTGATCACAGTCCCTGTCTGTGACTGAGTGACCAGTCAGGAAGTGAACTAGGCTCTGTTTCCATCACTGTTTGAGGTACACTTCCAGGAAATTGAGCTGACTAAAAGGATCTGGTTTAGAGATTCTTGCCTAGGCTGCCCTTCAGCTGCAGGAGAGATGCCAGCACCTTCAGAGCACAGTCATTCTTACACTTCCTAAATCACAGAATCACAGAATCACAGAATCACTTGGGTTAGAAGAGACCTTTAAGATCACCGAGTCCATTCACAGCCTAACCCTGCCTAGTCCACCTCTAGACCATGTCCTCAATCACAAAATCTACACACCTTTTAAATACCTCCAGGGATGGGGACTCCACCACTTCCCTGGGCAGCCTGTTCCAATGCCTGACAACTCCTATAGGAAACAAAGTATTCCTGATATCTAACCTAAATCTCTCCTGGTGCAGTTTGTAAGCAGTTCCTCTCATCCTGTTGCTTGTTACCAGTGAGAAGATACTGACCCCCACCTCTGTACACTCTCCTTGCAGGTATTTGTAGAGAGTGATAAGGTCTCCTCTCAACCTCCTTTTCTCAAAACTAAAAAGCTCCAGTTCCCCCCGCAGGTGTCTCACACAGAGAGGATCAATCTTTCTTTAGAGGTACTTATTTCCTTTATTTTTTTTGAGAGATCCTGGACAACCTGTTTAGATTAAGTATCTACACACCTAGGTAAACTCAGAGAAGAGTCCCACCTTCTTGGACTCATGCTGCAGTTATACTATACATCACTGTGGGTGCAGCTTAGAATGAAAACAGAGGTGGTGTTTTTTAGATCTAGGCAGTCTAGCTTTGTTTTGATTTGAAAGAACCTGTATTGCAGTAAGACATTTCTATGTGTGGTAACACAATGAGATAGCACCCACACCTATTCGACTGAAAGTACTTGGCACTTGGCCCGATGACTGGCAACATCCCTTAGGTGTGGTGATATCTCTCAGTATCGCCCCACCCTGACATGTCTAGCATTTCATTAACACAAGCATTAGGGTCCAGTTTTACTACCCTTACTCACAGTGAGTAAGGATGGCAGGATCTAGGTCTAAGTGAGTGAATATTGATGTAATGAGGCAGTATTTGTAACCTTACTATGCCAGTGAAAACTCCACAAGCAGAGCTATGAGAATAAGGAACTAATTGGCTCGAAACAGTTTCAGTCTAATAACCTCTTACCAGAAGCTCAACGGTGCATTAAGGTTTATACCCAGGGTTGGTTAGATTAGTTTCAATTTCAGGTAGTGGGTATCTATCTAGTTACTCTCCTCCTCCTCCTAGCTTGGGGTAGAGCACACGGCATTCCTTCTGCCACTTGATATGCTAAGTAGCATGTGAGTTGGCAAGTTGGGCTGAAAAGCAAATTAGCATCATGCAAACTGCGGGATTCTGGCAGTACTTATATTAGGATCAGTGATCTGGCAAGAAATCCTGCCAAGCTACCAAGCCTTCCTGAGCCTGGAGAGAGCTGCAAACCCTAATCCAAGAGACCAGCTGACAATAACAAAACAAAACAGAGGTTGGGGGGGGGGGGAGAGGAGAGAGCACAAATTTGTAATTGTCTGGGAGGGTGCTGGTGGCAGTATGGAGGTGGGTTTCCTATTGAAACCTACTCTTGTAATGCAGCAGAGAAGGAGAGATGGGAAGGGAAGGGAAGGGAAGGGAAGGCTGACTCACAGCTAGCTACATTGGTACCCCAGCTACTTGTGTCTGCCTGTTTGGTGGAATTGCTGACTGCTAATGAGGCAGCAGAGCAAAAAGAGGTAAAATGATTCTGTCACAAAGATGCCCTCAGCTAATGGGCTCATCTCTGTGATGGACTGGTAAAGGTGTAGGGCCTCACCCCCTTTTACTGAAGACATGGGCAGCAGCTGCAAGAGCGGCAGACGACAGCAGGACAGTAATACCTTAAAGCACTTCAGCCGGATTCACCAGAATTCATCTGTCTCAGTTTAGGTTTCTTTTAAGGCATCCCCAGGTAAAGATGGTTGTGAGTTTGTTTTCTTTTTCAGTTGCTAGAATAGGCTATTCCTAATATTTTTGTCTGGTCTATGAAGGTAGGATAAGGCCCATAATCCTCACAACTTCGTTTTGGTGTAAGGGAGAGGGAAACAAGAAAGTGTACAACAATACCTAAGCCCTAGTGAAAACCAAAGGGAGTTGGGCACTCCTCTGTGGTCATGTGCCTTAGAAATGTATTCCTACATTGCAGCTTTGCTAGGCGTGTTTCTTTAGAGCCTAAGCCATGGGTAGCACCCATCTGTCTGTACTAACACTGTACACATACAACAAAAAGACTATGTGAGCACCCTCAAAGCCTCTCACTGTTCTTAGATGGTAAAATATTTCTAACCACGGTAGGGTCAGACATGATTTAGTTGTAGTTTTATGTCATCAGAGCAAGAGATTGTGCTCTAATTACATAAATTCATGCTGCATTATGAAGGAATTTTTACATCCTTTTAATAAGGATGTCTTTTTTTTCTGGATAGCAAGAGATGTGGTCTAGCTGTAGAAGTAGTTCTAAAACATTTGGTAATCATCTGCCACATGGGTGGGGAAAAGTACAGTGGGATTTCTTAGCTTTGCTGAGAGTAAGGCACAGTCTGAGAAAGATGTTCCCAAATCACAAGGTGGCCAAACACAGCAGAGTAACAGAAATAGGGGCCTCTCTATTGGAGGTTTTTATAAAGATAGTGCACCTCAAGACAATGTATACTTGACCTTTAAGCATTGTTTGCTTTCACCTGGCTCACAATTCCATCAGTGTAAAGCCTGTGGAGGGAAGGCAATGAGCTGTGCTCCCTTATTCCCTGCCTCTCAATGGCCACCAAAGTTCACTGGTTATCTCTACACTGAGCTCTATAAATTGTGCCTTTACCTCTTGACCAGTCCGAAGTCCTCTATTTTCAGTATTTGTTTTTCAAATCTTTCAGTTCAGTATGTAAAAATTAGAAGACGAGACACGGCTTTTCAGCCTGTGAGTGTCATGAAGATGTAATTCAGGTGCTGTGAACCCAATAGGCAGAACTTACCAACCCTTTGAGGGTTTTCTGTGGAAGTAGTTAAATCAAGGTAGTGGGATTGTTCCATTTTCTTAATGAAATTTGTAGTAGGTTTCATTAATTACTCTGGATATTAATTAGAATAGGAAGAAACTAGGTCTGGATTTCCATTTCTTATCAAACAACAGTGCTTGCTTTTATTTTAGTTGGTTACTCGGTAACGAAGTATCCTAGTTCAGCTTCTGCTACTTCAGACTCTTTCAGGTAAACTCACAGAGGAGCTCTACATTTAGAGAGACTTTTCTGCGCTGTCTCCTTTTCTCTGGTGGTAGGGTTCCCTAAACAGTACCCAGAAAGTAGGGAGTAGCCTTTCATGTCTGTGCCTTCAGTTTTCTGATCAGAACCCCAAACTGGGATCACGGGGAAATAAGGTGTACCGTTCCACAGCTGCACCAGTACTGCTGGAAGAAAGTTGAAGGGTTTATTACCTGCATCTAGGTCACAAGGTCAAAACTAATTTGATTATGCTGAGAGGGGAGGTAACCCAAGTGCCTCTGGATAATATGATTTCATGATGGCAGGCAATCTTCCAGATTGCATTTAGTTTCTTAAGAAATCCTGTTTGACATTTAAGTATTTCTTTCTACACCTCCTCCTTATAGCAAAGCAAGTTGTATTTTAAGCTTTTGGAAAAATATAATCCCTCTCATCCAGGTGAAACAACATAGCACCTTCATTTGGCTTCCTCCATTACTGAAAAGGACCTACAAGCTGAGCAACACAAGTCTGGGTTTTGACAGCCTCTGCCTCTGACCTTTCAGGAGACTACAGGCAAACTGATTCTTCGCTCTCTGTCTGTTTCCTCTACCACACACTGGTTTCTCTATTTACATCATAACCTCTTTGTGCAGCGTAATTGTCTAGCACAATGGGGCCCTCAGTGGGAACCTCAAGGTATTTCCATCGTAAGAATAACAATTGACAGCAAGGAAGAACAAAAGAAAAACCAGGAATATAAGAACAGGTCCAAACCTCATCAGACTGAGGAATTTCAGATTTTAGGACTTTTCAAAACTGGAAACAAAAGCATATGAGAAGGTCCAACACTGCCTGTTTTCTGGATCTGCCACGTGTATATACAAAGAATCCTGGCACACATTGTAGGCATTGCTGCTATTGTTAGAGCACATCAAATGACTGTACAGTGAAATTCTAGAGATTGTACCGTGTCTAGCATCATCACAACCACACATTACGTTTTGCTTGTGGTCTTCTTTCCAATATTAATGTTTTAAAAATCCAATTAGAAGCTTCTACTCCCTTCCTACAAATGATTTGTTTTCTTGGAACAATAGCTCACATTGTTTTTCTTCTTAGGAGTGTTCACTTTGATGTGTTGGTTTGGGCTGCTAGAGGAAATGTTGTGGACCAGAAAAGGAGCCTTGCTGTGGTCCAACTTCACTGTAAACAGCAGGTGCAGCAGCTGCTGCAGGAAAGCCGCTCATTTTCCTGCTCCTTGTCAGGGATGAAAGAGGGGGATGTAGCAACTTATTTTTCTGGAAAATTTGAGACACAGGACACAAAAATAAAGACACGGTTTGAAGTGTTTCCTTTATTTGTCAGAAGTCTCGACATGCAAAATAAAGAACATGTAAATAATGTACTTGAATATGTAAGTGTTGCGTGTAAGTATGCAAATATTGCACCCGGATATAATAGTCTTGGTGGTGTCTATAAACATGAGCATGCCAGGTCAAGCACTCAGCTGAGCTATAATTTGAACTGACTCCTCAGCACAGCCAAACCAATTTCCATGAGCACTTATGTGGCAGCCTTTGACAGCGACATGCAGAAGTATACCAATAACTCCTCTTCTATGCAGATTTAAAGGATGTAGAAGAAACTGTGCTTGCAAATATGAGTGCTTCCCATGTTCAGAATATACTGTTAATTAATAAGCACTTAATTGTATGTGTTCCTCATAATGATGCTCAGGGACAAGCTCTGAAGTGTGTGTGCAATTCCCCCTGTATTCACACTGCCCCTTGCTCTGGAGCTACAAGAAACCATTCTTCCACCCTAGACAGGATGGGCTATGGCTTGCCAAGTTTCTTTCAAGTCCACAGCACTTCAGTTTCAGGGAGGATCTACTTAAAGCACAAATAGCGTTTTCCAGAACACATAAGGCCAGTTTCAAACTTCCATGTTGTCACATCATTTCCAACAGTTGACTTGGCTTTTAAGAAATCAGTTGGTCACCGTGAGCAGAGATTCTTTGAATCACAGGCATATCACAGAATCACCATTCTGTGCCCATAACTATGGAAAACATGGGAAAACTTTGCGTAGGAGCTCATCCATGTGTTTTGCTACAATTGGGCTCTAAGCAAACCTTTTATTTCCTTCATGAAAACAGTTTCACAAACAACACAACTGGGATTTACATGCATCTGTCCTGAATATCATCTTGCTCACCTATGCTAGAGAAAGCAGGGCAATATTTCCTTAAATAACCTCAGCCCTTGACGATAAGTGCTCTCACTTGCAGGATACGTAGTAAAGAGGAGATAGACAGTCATCTCTACAGTATTTAATGAATATTTGGCAGGGTGGCTAAAGCTGTGAAGTTGTTGTTTTACCTTAGGTGAAGCACTGAAGCCACAGAGAACAAAGTGCGGGTGGAAACGCTGTGTCACAGTTACACAGGCCCTCCTTCTTGCATGCTTTCCCTCTGCTCTGGATAGCCAAAATCCTGGCTCCATCAGACATACCAAAAGTACATTTTAAACAGGGATGTTAATCCTCCTCGGTGTAGGATTAGTTGCCCCTGAAGCCTCAGAATGCCAACCAGATGTTGCTATGCAGCTGGCAAAATGCCCAAAGCAGCTTTTAAATTCCTTCTTCTCTTTTAAGATGGAGGTCCCTTTTACCGGTAAGCAATATGCTCTGGGAATCTCAAGGGATTACAGAGTCATCACAGTAGATGGCTCATTTTCACCTACTTGTAGTACACTGATGCCAATCAAAAGACTCTCAGGCTATATTTGTATTAATAAACTAAGGTGGTGTACTGGCACAGGACTACCACAGATATTTTTAGCAAGCTCCACAGTCTGGTTCTGGCTCTCTCTGACACTGTTCAGGTAGCATTCAAGGGTCCTAATGGTAATTTGGTTATGGCCACCCTGTTCTTCTGGAATAAGAAAGCTGAGGAATATGAACTTTAGCTGTGTCATACTGCTTGGTATGATAGGCATAGATTCATCCTTAGTTTATTTTATTTACTACAGTAGATGTAGCTCCTCCATTGCTTTCAGTGAGCATTGGATTATACATAAAAAGAAGACATATGATAGATTTTAAATGTTAAAGACAGCCCAGAAAACTGTTTAAATTGGATCTAATTAGATACTAACAAGAGCATGTGGTGTTCCATGCCCATACCAATTTGTATACCATCTCACGAAACCTTCTATCTCCAAAAGAATGCCCATGGCATTGTAAGAATCACTAAATGAAGGTTCATAAGTAACAGGTCTATTTTCCCCATCTTCCAGGTCTCTTCGTGTTGTAAAAAGAAATGCATCTCAAAAGCAGACTTGGAAATAGAACTTGGTGGTAGACAATTTCTTTTCAGGTAGTTTTTCTTGTCAAATGACTTGTACATGATCATTTCAGTACCCTAGCCTCTTCCAAACAATTTTACAGCAAGCTTCTGGCTGAACTTAGGTCATTTAAGCACGGGTTATATGTGACAGCAGAAAGGCAGGTTCCCCCCGTCTAACCATGTAAACAGAGAAACATAATTCTTAACTAATTACCACATACCCCACCTTATTTTTCCAAACTCTCTCAATCACTCAACATGCCCTCTTCTATCTTCTTTTATTTCTCCACCTATCACTCATTCATCCATGACTCGCGGTCTTTTCCATCCTTTCCAAATTGCTGCTTTTTGCTGACACAGCAGCCTACTTAGATAATGAAAATCAAATTGCTGTAATAAGATAATACCATGCTTTTCACTGAGAACAAACAGAAGCAGAACTTAGAAGAAATCTGGAGGATTAGGAGCAGGGACAATATTATTGGTTAACTCCAAATGCCTGAGACAATCTGCCAAATCTTCTGAGTGTGCCTCACGTGGGTAAATTATCCAGAGATACTTTGTGCTCAAAGAAGTTAGCAGAGTAGCCTCAGGTAAAGAAGTGTCTTTCAGCACATAGAGAAAAAGCCCTGAAGAGCCCTTGATGTAAGAAGAGAGTGTTGAAACACGTAGCTTGGGCCAAAGAATGTATCTGTAAAACAGAAACAAATCTAATAATTCTGTATCTAAGGTACTTTTAGAAGTTTTTACAGCGTTATTATTTTTAGGTGTCTTTAAACCACTGATTTGTAGTGAAGGATCATAAATATTTGGAAGGGGTATCTGAAGTCCTGTAGTAATCAAGTGCAGACTTTAGAAGTCCTCAGCAGTTGCTCAAATTCCTTTGTAGGGCTGGATAGCAGCTCTTGATATGAAGTGGTGTTATCTTTGACTGCTTATGTACCTCTTGTCTATACTTAGTGTGTTCAAGGCTGCTGCTGATCCTCCCTCTCAGACATGTTAAGAACCCTGGCGGGATTCGGGCTCTTGCTTAGCTTTCAATTCTCCTACCATTTGCAAAAGTAAATCTACGCTGCTGAATTACAGAGGTGATTTCCCATTCTGACCGGTCATCAAGCAAGACCAATGAGAAAGGTCTGCCTGAGGTCATACTTCAATGCTCTCACTGATTTTGCACATATTATTCAAACTTGTACCGTTCTCTGCATTGCTGATGCTTTTTTTTTTTTTTTTTTGTCAGGGATTGAAAATATGGTTGCTGACTACAGTGCAGTGCTGTACATACTGTTCTATTACACAGTGGCTTTTGTCTTTTCTAGACATGTATGTAGACTTGTTCTCAGACCACTTATCATGTTAAACAAAATGGAACAATACAACACTTAAATTCAAGAAAGAAACAAGGGATTCCTAGAGTAGAATAGGGTCTATTACCCTGGAGGCACATTACACGTCCATAGAAGTAAGACACGGTTGTATTCTGACCACTTACCAAAGGGGGATTATTTATCTCACCTCAGTTTAAATATCTCAAAGTGAGTTGCTTACTCTAAAGCTACTCCTGTAACACTGGAAGAGAGAGGAGCCTCCAGAGGGCAATTCACCCCAATTATTTTAGATATTGATCTTAGGGTGGGACTATCAAGGAAGCCTGGATAATCACCTCTGATTTTGACAGCAAGAGATGTCTGAAGTTGGACAGGTGACTCCCATCCTAAACAGATACTTAGAAGATAGTTAGAATGACTCATCCTCCAGGTGGAAGGGTTGACTCTGTGACTACTGCTCTCTCTTGACTGGGCTAGAGAGGCCTCAGTATTATTTGTCTCTTGAACTTAGACTCCACGAAGTATGGCTGATACAGGGCTTTTGGGGTAAGTCATATTCTCCCCTTTGACCACCGTGGAGGGCTCCATCTACAGTAAAGACACATCGTCTGGAAAGGCAGCATAAGAAAACATGTCCAAGCATCCCTCAACAACCCATCAAACAGGGGATCTCTAAGGCTGTGATTATACAAAGATAGTTTGCAAGGTGAGAAATAGGTCAGAGGTGGAGTAAGGGCAAGATGCTGCTGAAGAAACATATAAGCTATTGTCCCAGAAAACAACCTTTTTGTCCATTGATCTGGGAAACCCTTCTCCAGCAGTTTCTCTAGGAAGCATTATAGCTCAGCCCAGCTAACTCTCATATGTCTATTATTCAAAAAATAGTTTCCTTGCCATAAAGGGAATCCTAACATGTCCAAAAGGATAAGGAATCCTCTATCTGATTCAAATCTGAGTGTATATGTGAATAGGAGGCAGACAGTGTTAATTTTGTAGAGCATACTTTTTTGATGAAGTTATTTTAAATCATTTCACCAACATGGGGGTCTGGTTTTCACTTTCTAATACACATTTCTAGCAAGTTACAAACCTCAGTGAAGTCTCTCCCTTCCCCTTACCAGCCAAAAGGGTTGACTATTTTACATCAAATACACCTAATATAACTCTGTTACTCACGCTTACGTGATGAAAATCAAATTGGAACCACAGATGTATATGAGAAACATATTTGGGGATGCCACAATATCTCAATCCCTTTAAGAATAGGAGAGTTTTGTAGCTTTATCACAGGGCTTCCCAAATGTTAGGGATGGAATACAGGCCATGCAATCTGCTAGGTTTGCAGGGGAACAAGGTAGAGCTGGTAAAACTATGACTGTGGGGATGGGGAAATGCTCACAGAAGAAACTGCTAGAGCAAAACAAGACCTCTCCTCTGACTCTGAGGTTGGCTCTCTCGGGTCTCCTTCCTCTGGATGACTCTGTTTCTTTTCACCAACAGAAAATTCTGGCTATTTGCTTTCCATGTGCTGCTCTAAGTGTATTACAAGGCAACAGAAATCAGAAAAGGTCCCCATGGTACATGATGCATTTCAGAATTCTCACAGCTGTCACCAGCCAAACACTGCTTTACAGATTAAGAAAGAAAAGCAAGCTATTAAAAAAAGGCATGTTTTGGCTAGGGTCAGAAGTATGAAATCAGTATCACCCACCTCTGTGGCCCTGATCCTGCACAGACTTATGCACGTACTTCATTTCTCATACTGTGGGTGCTCCCGATCGCTGTCACGCACACAGAAAAGCACATGAATCAGTGTTTGAGGGTCACAGTCAATTGTTTGTAAAATGAAAGTTCTAGAGAACTCTAATTAAAACCCTTATGAATCATCTAACATATTCACTAAATAAATATTATATAAGACATAGTCAATACTTGAGCCTGATATCATGAACTCTCACACAGACTAAAGCCCTGCCTAAGCCCTCATATACATTTTTCCAGTCCACAGCTACCTCTTGCACCCTATCTGGAGCCCTCTTCTCACACCAGGGTGCCAGTTATGGTTCCCTGCTAAAAAAACAGTCCAATGGAAGCTAGGTTTTCACAGTACAATTCCAAATTTACACCGTTTCAATTATTTTGCCCCAATCAGAAATAGAGACAAAGTTTTAAAAACTGATAATAATTTAACCAAAGCTTCACACATGCCTTGATTACTTAATTAAAAGCCTCCAAAATAGGCATTTGTACCTCAAAAATAACACAATAGAACTACAAAAGGGCAGAAGAATGATACACCTCAGGGAATCTCCTTCTCTGATTGAATCTGTACCTCTGAGTTTATAGGTATATAAGCATCAGCCACTCTGCTCTGGTTGGAGCCTGACACCAGCATAGAGCTCAGACAAATGTCAGTGGTAAGCAAGAATTCAAATCAAAACCTAAGGAAATACTTGACACTCAAATCCAATTTTCTTTGATTTTGTTCAAAAATTCTATCACCTACTATTACTCTCTATAGAGTAGACTTATAAAGACTTGTATCTTGAAAAGCCAAGTAGTAACACTTTACACACATAAACAAGCTTTAAGATAGCCTCCTTTATAAATTAATTTTAATTTTTTTTTTTTTTAAGGTAGACTAAAACATTCTGTGTGAAACCCTGGCCTTTTGAAGCCATGAGCAAAATTCACATTTGATCACAGCAGGTAAAGGACTTCATTCCATGTACTTTCCGTTTGTGTGGATTTTTAATAGCATTTTTTTAGTTTTACCAGTAAGGCAAAGACTTCGTGGTTTCATATGAAATGGCTGCTCCACTGTGCTAAATTGGTACCAAACCACCAGAGCTGAAGAGCAGCCAAGAGGCTTCCACATGAGGGTGTCTGCTGTAACATACTGGTGACTGTTTGACAGCTTCACCTATCCGGATCCTTGCAAAACTACATCTCCTAGCTCTGCTTCTCATCATCAGCTGGTATTTCTCATCACAATAAGTTTAGAACACTGTGTGGCATTAAAATTTGAATAAATACCCCACAGTAAGTATTGAATTTATGAAACAATATGTCTTATTGTAATGAAGTCAAATGCTCACATCATGAAATCATTACCTGTCCTTGAAAAAGAGATTGGCTTTATGTCCCTGTATATATATACATATATATATTTGTCATAAATATATATTTAGTTATTTCTTAGCCTTATTTAAATTTTGTACATCCAGGATTCTGTCATTGCTTTTTACCCTTACAAAGCATATTTCTTTCCATCGTGCTTCTTTTATAATAAAAGCTCAGTCTCTGCCCAGATTTTTGCCAGTTGTGTGAGAAGTCTTAAAGCATAACAAATGGGAGTTTTAATGCTCTCAGTACATGAAAGCCCAAACTAAGACTTGCCTAAGATAAGAAGTGCAAGTTACGGAGTTGTAAAAACATTAGTGATAAGGGATACACTTCTTCTAAATGAAACAAACTATCTATAGCAAACCATTCTGACCATATAATTTAGTGACATAAAATACATAATAACTCCATTGAGGAAAACCATCCAAATATTATTCATGAAGTATGTCATTAAATTACCAGTGTAAGAGAGAACAACTGGAAAAGGTAAGTGACACCAAGAGCTACGCTTGCGTTGAAGGTGGAGTTGCAATGTCTGTTAGACAGACAGCCCACTGGAGAAATTCAAAAGGGAAGGATGTAAAAGGCATTATAGTCATTGTTTTACACGAGGAGCATAAGAACCTGCTCACAACCACAGACACAGAAGGGAAGCGAGACCTCCAGATCTCCTCATATATAATCATAAGGCTACACGTCTTCAGACCTCCTCTCCAGCACCTTCCTGAGAAAGCAGCTCACGGGCAGGCAGGGCAGCTGCGAGGAATCGGGGAGGAGAGGCGCGCTGCGCCTGAGCTTTCCAAGCTGCAGCGGTGCGTTTCCCAATACGTTTGCTGGGACTGTGTGCTGAAGCTCGCCCTGTGGAATGCGGCTGGCGGGGGGGNATGTGGGAACGGGAGGTAACGTGGCCCTTTCATCTCCCACTTGCTAATTATGCATGACTATAGACCCAGCAAGCTTTCACTGCAGGCAATGAAAAGTATCCTATTAACTTTAGTGGCCTTGGAGCAGATCTCTTGGAGCAAAGTAATCCACAGGCTTGACTCTGATGGTGACTACCCTTTACTAGGGTGAGGTTTAATGTTTTGAACCCACAACTGAGACAAATCAGAGAGAGAAATGGAGATAGACTAAGCTTTTCTCAGGTGGAAACTATTCCTCACACACAGAAGCAGTAAAAAGTGAAATAAAAGGGCTGCAAAGGAACGGAAGACTTGGGTATTATATACCTGAGTTGTGATTGCTTTGCAGTGGAACCTTTTTTAACACATTACACAGTGCTTTCAGAAGGATGCAGAGATGTGATAAAACAGATGCGGCAGATGCAGGAAATATAGCACTTCTCACAGGACAGATTTTTGGGGGTAATTCAGTTTATTAATGGCATGTATTATGGAATAACAAGTTGCAGATGATCATTAAAACTTATCCTTAACAGACATTCCTTGTGTATTCATCTTCTGTTGTTTCCATAGCAGGGATAAGAGAAAATTGTGTAGCCTGAGACTTTTGAGTTCCCAGGGCTCACATTTGCATTTTGACTTGTGATTTAAAAGCAAGGATTATTTTTAAGGATGGTTTAATTAAAAAATAATAATGAAAGGATTCTGTCACAAGAAAAGCTTGTGATGTGATATATTCCAAGAACATGTTTGGCTCCAGGAATCTCATACTCTTGTTGCCCTCATTTTTGCAACAGCTCTACCAAAAGCAATGGCAAACTTCCATTCTCGTTAGAGATTCATTGCTCTCCTCAGAGCAAACACTGCAGCTTTTTTTTTTATTATTATTATTTAATCTTTGATTCCTAGCCTATCCAGACCCAGTGCTGGTGATTTAGGAAGTGATCCAGTGGCTCTCCAGGTGAGCTTACTTGCTCTTGATCCCATCAGGAAACTCCATAGTGCTTGCAATCAGAAACAGTCAGCGTGCAGATAAAAGCCTACCAGGGGAGCAGCAGTAGCTGCAATATGGTCTCAAGAGGCAATACTTTATTTGAAATCTGTGTGCAATGTGGTCAGAATTGGGGAACACATGCCATGACCAATGAAAGGACAAACCTGAGAGTACAAGATATGTGTGTAAGGGGAGGGATAAAGGCTATGAATTCACAAAGGCACAAATGACTACAAAGTGAACATGTCTGTATCAGTTAAACTTCAGGATTGTAAACCCTGGAACACAGGACAATGGCCTTTGGTGATGGTTAAACAAAACTCCATCTCCTAACATGCTGTGATTCTGTGATTGGAGCTGAAAATGACAGGGAAATTAGCAAACAAATGAGGGATTCATTTGGGAATGAGAGAAAGTGATGGACCATTGCATTTTCTTTTCTGTTAGTCTTATCAGTAGCTGACTCTGAAGTCATGTGCTGTGTCTCAAAGGGCAAGTTACATTTCCAGCCAAAGTTTATAGAAAATGTTCTCACGTACAGAATGAAAAATATTGCCATGGGGGATTTTGGATTTGCTGTCACTGAGAGCTTTTAAGAGTAGCTTAGACTATTTAAAGACTAGATTAGACAAATGTCTGTCCAGACTAGCTTATGTTGTGGGTGTACTTTGAGCAGGGGACAAACTAAGCCACTAATGTGGTCTTCAGACCACTTGGGATCTCTTACAGGCCTGTTCTTCAATTATCCAGTGTCATGCAAGTACTGTGAAGGACAAGATGATGTAGGTCCAGGCAGAACTGGGAAGGCGGTATTTGTAAAGAGACTAGAAACAGTGGAGGGTTGATACACTAGCTGAATGCCACGTTGTGTCACCAAGTCCACTGCTGGTAACATTCAGTGCCAGGCATCCCTGATGCTAACAAATGAAATGTGTGCGGCCAAGGAGGTGGCTCTGCAGACAGAGTAAACAACAACAACAAATGCAATCGAGGCAAAATGTAAATATAACAGTAACCACTGTCAGTGCCATACTGCATATGTGACAGATGTGAAACACTATAAGTGCTAAATGTACCCAAAATAAAAAGACACAGATGTCCTGACAGCAGGCAATCTGTGTGTTTCTTCTCTGTGCCAATTCCATATAGCACTTTGTAGTCCCCAGCTGTGAGCCCACACAGATAGCTCCAGACTGAGAAGTTAAAACTTAATCATCCCCAAGCTTCTGTGCCCCAACAGGCAGCAGTGATGTCACTACGAGTGCCAGTGCCCGCTGGCACGGCATTCATGCGTTGCTGTGACTTGGGGCTGCTCAACCCAGAAGAGAGGAAAGGACAAAAATGCAGAGTAATCTCAATGAGCGATCAAAAGACATGTTGGATCATGCTACAGTATGTGATGGCCAACGCATCTATTAGACGAGTGGAGGCCAGGCACTGCAACGATGTGCAGAATTCCTTTCTCAGCTCAGTCATCACCTGGCAAAACACCAGAGTAGGGATAAAGCATAATGTATTAATTGGTGCTGCCAGGACCCTTCTCACTGTGTTGGGTACTTTTGCCAAAGAGGTCTGTACTACTATGGAATACACACTACAGCATCCTGCCCGATTAACTGGAAACAGGACTATAAACCTAATTTTCAAGAGGTTTTAATAGAGGTAAATAAAGCAGGGAATAGAGCATAAACAGTGTGTGCCATGCCAAAAAGTTACCTGCTTGCAAAGCAACAATCCAGGACATCAGAGCAACCAACACTTCAGCATAATCAGCCAGAGAGGAAAACAAATTAAATTTGGGGTGATTACAGGCTTCCTCAGGTTTAGCTAATGATATCTCAAAGCAGAAGTGTGGAAGACAGGTTTCTGAGCAGAGTAAGAAAATCACAACTGCAAGGAAGGCCTCAGCCACCGTGAGACCATTTGATCTCTGAAGATGCAGTGGGGTGCTTCATAACCCATATTTACAACATAGTGTATCCAAATGTAGTTAATATTACAGGCCACAGCACCACGTGTAATAAAAAGGAGTTTGAAGCCTTCTGTGCCTTCAAAGACAGAGAGGGCACAATTCAATTAATACCAGGTGACAAAGGCCTACATATAAACAGCATAAACATCCTGACAGACATTGGAATTGAACCATTGTCCCACAGAGCCTGATCTGTTGGCACCCAGAGCCAGGAAAACACTGGCAAGGAGATGTTGATTTCCACATGTGAGAGCACTCTCGGTGAAGACCACTGCCCAGCACACACATGGAACAGCCAGTGCCCCAAGGAATAGTCAAAAAAGGGCAGCTGATAAAGAGATATGTGAAAAAGCTGTGTGAATATGGTGTTACTGTCACCCAATACAGCATGTAACCACTCTGGTATGTGGTTTATATAGCACTCACGCATAGTACTCTGTAATATTCCAAGTCCTATGCGTGCTGCTCCAGCAGTACCACACATGCACACAATACCACAATCAAAAACACATCTTCCTGGCAAATTTTGACAACCTATATACCATGTATTGTAACCACCCGCACACATATGACGTGATGGTAACAGCTGCCATTGCATCACTATCAAATACTTCAATGGACCAGCACACATTTTCTCAGGGAGAGAGAATCTTCACACAGTCTCTGAACAACCTACAAGCAGATGGAAAACTGTGCACATGAGGAAAAGCTTGATGAAGCACCCAACACAAAGGCAGTACAAGCAAAAATGCTGATGATGAATCTGGCTAATTGAATGTTTCGTGAAGTAAACACATCAGTAAAAGCTATTCCACCCATTAAAAACAGGCTGCATGGCAAAGACATTCAGAGCACTTAATAGCTGGTGGATTGTCACTTGTGAACATTGCTGGTGGGCAGTCCAGTTCAGGACATGCTGTAAATACTGCCACTCATAGAAAATCATGGCTCAGCACAACACATAGGATATAGCATTCTTCCTTCCTTCTTTACAGGCCTTTTGGATGTGACAGCAGCAAGAAAAACTTGGTGTATCAATAACAGATGTAGCTCAGAGGATGTCTTGATATGCTGAAAATGGGTTCCACTATTCTGGCAAATATACTATTCCTAGGTGTGATGATTTTGGTCGTAAGCTGCACAAGACTAAGGTTTCTTTTTTTTTTTTTTTTGACCCAAAAACCAAGCAAACAACTCAAACAACCCTAGAATATTTAACAAAGAGAAACAAGATGCTGAAGAGAATTAAAATAATTGCCTTATGATGGAAGGGCTGGGCTAAAAGCAAGAGGTGTCTGTAAGGCAACTGGTGTAGCTACATGAATTTCCAGCTAGTTTGATAACTGCTGTGGTGTATGTGTGTGCTGGGAAAGTTCAGTCTGTGTTTTGCTGTATGGCACTGCATATGTACAGTCTTGGCAATGCTGTCACAGGCCAACCTGTGCTCACAGCAAGGCTTTCATCTCATCCAACAATCATTTTTGTTCTTACATGCCAGGCAGCGAAACTGCACACCTGTCTTTACTTAGCTGGCCACATTCTTTCTCATTTCTCCAGAACTCGTCCTAATCTACAGAAGATTTAGCTTGTGAGTGTTGCCTAGACAGCACTGCTGTGAGCATTTTCGTGTTGTGCTTAGCATAGTAATTCTAGGAATCTGGCATTTCTGTGCCAGGTTGTGCTGAGTTGCAGAATGCAGGCAGCGGTGGCTCACCAGGACCCACATCACAGCTGTGGGATCCCTGGAGCCGGAAAGCTCCAAATCTCCTCCAGAGCACTCCTCCACCTCTTTTAGGCATGGACTTTCTCACAAGTCCAAATCTGGCCACCAGCACACCACTCCCCTTGCAGCAAAGATGGGCAGGGCAGCAGTGAGTGAGCCGAAGTGGGGTGCGAAGCTGTCTCTGCCCCATGAGCAGGGCCAGGCAGGGCTCCCATTCGTGGCGGTGTGTGGACAGCGGGAGGTGTAAACGAGCCCTGCTCTTCTGGAATTCTGTTCAGAAACTGCATGAGAAACTCAGAGCATGTTCTATTTATGCTGGTTATTAGAAGCAGATGCTAATGTTTCTTTGCTGCGATCTCCCAAGTATCCTGTCCTTTTATGATGTGTGGCATGTGTTTGCAGTGTGTATGTCTCTATATCACATGCAAATAAAAGGTTACTTTCACCATTTGTGTTGTGTTCATTGATAATGAGGACCTTACAACTTCTTTCTGTGGTCTTGCCCCTACAGATGTTGACTGTGGAGCTGAGGTAAGCATCTGCATTAATGCATAGGACTGCTATATGGTGTACATGTGTGGATGTCTGGCATGAACAGTGGATGAAGTCAGGGCAATAACAGTGCTCTGAGCTGCCTCCTGGCACTGAGTAGCACATGGGCAACCAAGACATCTTACCTGTATGTATACAGTTCTGTGCCTGAGAATGGAAGGTCCAAAACTGCAACAGCCACATTTTCTCTCTCACTTATATATTCATATATATGTGTATTCTATGTGTATGTATATATATATATATATATATATATGCATATGCATAGAGTTCTTTCACATGCCTCCTACAAACAGAGTCCACAAATAGTACTCTACATACTAAAGCCTATCTGGAAACTGATACCCATATGTATAAAGCAAATATTGTTTGCCTGGATATTTCTCAGTATAGTTTAACAGCATAGATGAATTCACTGGGTAAGTGAATTATTTAACAACTCTATTTGTTCGCATAACTCAAGTGTCCTTTAGTAGCAGAATACCAATAACTCAAGGCCTGTATCAGACAGAACAGGCCTGAAGTGATACTGTCATAAATCTGAGTCTTATCAAGCTTGCTTAATCCTGTTATCCTGGGGTGACTAGACCCTGTTTTAATGGATCCACATGCTTGAAGTTTCTGTTTCTAATTTCATATTTCCAACCCTTACCTCTTACAAGAAGAAACAGGACATGCCTAGAAGATTTCTTAGGCTTCCTTTAGAACTATCAACCCAAATTTGGGAGTTCTCAAGACAATGAGCAAATCTACACTTTCCAGAGATTCCCTCTGCAGTAAAATAACACCTCAGCCAAGGTGTATCCACTTTCATCTGCGTTTGAATGACATTTTGGATAAATTTTAACTTAAAAGTAAAATGTGCAGTTACGTTACTCCTATCTGCCAGGTGGACACTGGTATGGTATCATGCTATGATGCCTCATGTTGGGAAACTCATCATGTGCCACAATTCTTTTCTTCCTGAACTTACACTGCCCTTAAGATACAAAGCTAAAATAAAATAACCTGCACCACTCCTGCTGTGCTAGTCAGTGTCTTGTCTACACAGTCACAAAACTCCTAGAAACAGTTAATGGTTTACTTTTGTACCAAAGACTTAAATCTGTATCATAACAAATAGTTAGTTGTAAAATAGCCATAAGTAATCATATGGGAAAAGTGGGTAAGGTGGAAAGACAGTGACTAAGCTAAGTGGCTGCTTTGGATGTGAGCAGAACTAAACACCGGCTTGGAAAACAATTGGCAAAATGATTGGCCGTGTCCCTCAGTCTGGAGACAAACTACATGTGGTTGTGTCCTCAGATCAAACAGCTTGTCATATCTTTGTAAAGAAAAATAATGGATGTGATTTACACTGAAGATTCTGAAACTTTAATATGTGACTCACTTCAAAATAAAGTCTAGGCTGTTTAGTGTCATGGATACAATTCTGTGAAAGAGAAAGGGGAGCTATACAGATCTGGGAACTATTGCTGCCTTCAAGGAGGTGGGGGAAAGAAATACGGTAGCAGTACAGAGAGTTGAGGGTTGACAGTTCCCTGCTGCTCATTAACTGCAGGTGGTCATCTTGGTCCATCATAAAAAACTATATAGTGAGGGGTCCTACAAATAATGGCATTCCCTAACCATGCTCTGTAGGGAAATGCAGAACAGCCATGGACATCTCTTCCTATTATAGCTCATGTTAGTTATCTCTTATCTTCTCCATACACTGTTTCCTTCCATTCTCAAGTCCTTGTCATCACTGAGGCCTTCATCTAACAGCCCTTGTCCCAGTGTTTGCAGGTGCTCCTACCAGTTTCCATACCAGTCTAGGTAGACAAGTTGGACCTATGATAGTTCCTGAAGGGACAACACATTTGCATCACACTCTCAACCTTTTTGTCTTCACAGAGTGAAACAGAAAGACAACCGAAGCAGTCCCATATGCACCCACTGCTATTGCCAGAAGTGACAGTACTTTCTATCACTGCATTCTTTGGTGTATCCTAAGTTGGGAAACCCCTTATCAAAATGAGCTATTTCACACCGGACTTCAGCTATCCACCAATAACTTGGTGTTGGTAGAGATGTAGCATTTCTGCACGCATTTTCAGAAAGATGTGGCTTTATCTTTGAAGATGGCCAGATGAACCTTGTTCCTGATTAGACCTACTTCTTCCTATTCCAAACTTTTGATTCAGTGACACTTTGATTGTGGATATATCCTTTGACATATTCAAGAATTCCACATAAGATCTGAAAAAATTTAGACTACAAGTGTGCAACACTGTAATTTTAAAATCTTTAGTTTTGTCTCCAAAGTTCAGCTATGTAAAATGTTCAGTATCTTGGACCTTCATGAACTTCTTGCACTTAAAGCCCCACGTATCAACAGTTATTCAATGTCTTCAGAATTACTCTTATTAAATTATAATAACAGATATGAAAGCTATATTTTAAGTCACAAGGCACATTTGTTTACCTAAAATTACACACACAATTATTCATGTATACTCAAATTTTAAAATGCCAAAGCTATGTGTACATCTGAAAAACCATTTAAACCAAGCCCCAAGAGCATTAAAATGTGCATCTGGAATATGTGGAGTTTTATGGTTAAAAATTCTTTCGTTCAAAAATCTAAAAATGTCTATATACAAATTTGTATACATAAAGAAAATTAACTGGTAATGTAGCCTGTTCACAGGAGGCTACATTGGAGGTACATTCAATTGAACAGCCTTGTTAGTAACAGGGTTTGGGAGTCTGGCTTTGGGAGCCCAGCTGGTATTTAATTTGCTGGACCCTTAAGAAACTTTCTAGCCGCTTCTTAAAGCATTGCAAACCCACCACACATGCCTAAAACTTTTTTAAAGATACCATAAAACGTATTTTTATTTTGTATGTACTCGCTTTTATTTGGTTTCATTTGCAGCATATTGTGAGCTTGAGAATGATTTATTTATATAGGTATTTTTTCCCCTTTATACAGTAGAAGAACAAACATTCTGGTCTGCAGGACAGTCCTGTTCTGACTGTTGCTTGTGGAAATAACCGAAGCCTTGGTTTTAAGAGAAATTTGATGAGCCAACCACATAATATTGGGTGAATCTACCAGCAATGTGTTCCTTCAAAGCTCTGCCTACCCTTTATTTGCCAAACAAAGGCCATTCTTTGCACCTTAAGCCAGGGTGGAGTAATTAGGGGGAGGGAATGGCAATTATGGACTAAGAGGATGGGAAAAATACAGAGGACAAGCAATGTGCAACTTGTAATGATCATTGTTTATAGTATGAAGCAGGACATGAAATGAGGAATGAAGCAGGTGCCTTCCTGTGATTTGAGTATTAAGGCTGAGAGTTATTTCTCTTCCTTTTCAAAATTCAGCCTGTTAGAAAGAAAAAAAAAAAGGTGAAAAATTTCTTTAACACCCCCTAAGATTAGTACTATCAGAGAAACTGACTGTGGATCAAAGAAATTCTTCCTTCCATGGCCTCACTGAGCTGTGACTGCAAAAAAAAGAAATCAAACGTGTTCTGTCCACTTGATACTAGGTCCTGTCCCATTTTGAAGGGCTGAGGGGGTCTGTTGGCAGGGGAAAAGCCTGACCCCAACAGCCATCTGCCATGCCCAGGAACGTACTCCTGCAGATATGGTGTCCATGCTGTTATTGCAGCCACCAGCAGTAGCAACCCTGATATATGACTTTCTGAAACTGGTATGGAAACTCCAAGGACTCATGGCAATGCTAAAAGGAGTCACACTGGGACAAAAACAAAGGGGAAGGGCCAACCTGCTTATGATTTCCACCACTGGTGAATCACAGCTTGGTGTACATGAGGTTACCTGAATGGATAGCAAGTTCCTGACCTGAAGGAAAGCCCTCACTCATGAGGTCAGGTTACAGCACAGGAGCTGGCCTGGCCTGATGCAGCCTGGCATGGTGGCCCAGCCACCAGCTGTCCTGGAGGAGTGTGATCTTCAGAGGCTGGAAAGGACAAAACAACAACAAAACTACTTTCGTTCAGGTGCTGGTGACTCAGACTGCGGTTGGTGGCCAGGGGCTGTTGACAAGCAGGCGTGGGCACTCCTAATGACACTCCACTCATGCTCAGGGTGGAGCTGCCCTTCCCTGCTCCCACCACCATCACAGCCCTGCGGATCAATCTCCAGGGCCACAGCATCTGTCATGAAGGTCCCAGGCACAGGCCGAATGCTGTGAAGTGTGGCAGCTCAGGGGCAGAGGGTTCCCTCTCCCCACACCTGCCTCTGACAAACCAACCCCCTGCCACAGGAGATACCGCGCCATTTTCAGCCTTTGTGTGGAGAGCTGGGGAGGAGAGTTCATGAAGGAGCTCAAGAAGACTCAGGTTGGGTGTCATCCAGCAGCACTCACTCTTTCACTGGGTTGTGTAATGCAACATTTAATCACCAGACGACAATCTGGATGCAAACGTGCCCCTTATGCAATGGGGTGAGTAAGATTCTGTGCTGCCTGCAGCCTCTTTTCCAGGCAATGCGGTTGCCTTCTCCACATGATGAACCTGAATGTCAAATATTAATAACAAAACAAATTATCTCCACACTATCATCAAGGTGTGTCGTGGCTGATTCCTGTTTAACATCAAGGTTTCTACTGCTCAGGAATCATTCCTGCAATCCTGGGCTCCAGACATATCAGTTCTGTGAGTGATTAAGGAATGACAAAAATCCTGAAAAACTTCCTGGTGTCTGAGCTCATCTTGATTCTCTTCCATGGTTTGCTGGGATGGGAGGAAAAAAAAAATGAACTCCAAAGATAGAATTGCTGGAGTAGTTCTTGCAAAACTAGCCTAACCCAACCATCAAAGCTCTTCCTTTAGGTAAGAATTTGCCCCCAACAAGCTCACAGTGCATAAATAAAACTGGTTTTCAAAACAAAAACAGTGTCTCATACAATAGGATTTTGTATAGATCATAAATGACACTCCCATTGTCCAAGCCACGAGGCCTTTTGTGCATTCAAGTATTTAGTCTGATAAAAAAAAAGCATCAGAAATATTTTTTTTACAATGTAGATCATTTGGAGAATCATGAAGCAGCTGAAAAAACATTCATTAACAACGGTAATACAGGGACTTTTTACTCTGTTGAGGTTACCACTAATTTATGGTTAATTTTTTTATTCCTGTTTCATGATAGCTCAGTAGTACCAGAGTACCATGCATCTTTCTGCGCATGTCTCCTTAGAAGACCATAGACAAGGCTAACTGGTGAATATGTAGACACAAACCATTAATTTTTTATTAGATATCCAATTAGATATGAGAAAAAAATTCAAAGTGCAGGAGACCAAGACTGGGAAAAGTTGCCCAGAAAGGTTGTGTCTCCTCCTACGTACTCACCAGGACATGACCCTCAACAACATGACCTAACCTGAAAGCTGGCCCTGCCCTGAACAGGGGCTGGAGCAGATCAGATTGCCCAGAGATGCTTTCCATCCTACATTATTTGATTAATCTATGATACTATGGGAAATAGTGGTAGCCATGGATGGACAGTCTGTTATCTCATCATGATGTATTTGAATACTCAATAAAAAGGGGAAAGGTAATGACAGTGAAAAGATGGGATCTTATAAGGGATAGAAAAATGTGTGAAAGTGAAGTAAGAAGGAAGAAAAAAACCTAAATGAGGAAAAAAGTCAATGTGAAGGAGCACAGAAGTAAATAAATCTATTAGGAGCAAATTCTCTTTCCTACCAGAACACCTTCAAAGCACACTGGCCATGAAAAGAAAATGCAGATGATAGGCACACCCACTTCAAAACACATTACTGTATATTACTCTGTAAAGAGGAAAAATATGTCTTAATGCAAATCTAAATTCAGTCTACTGTTTCTAAAGGACTGGTGGTTCAAGGATGAAGGTCCCTCTCAAACATGTATACTCACTTTCATTTGACTAATGGATTTACATGGAAAAAGTAGCCTTTAAAAAGATTCCAGTAATGGAAATAGTAATTAGTACATTAGCAATAATAATTCCTGAACACTTCAGAAGTTTAATCATAGGTTGTGCAGTGGTTCATTTTACCACCAGTTCAAAATTCAGCCTCCAGAGAAAATTAAAAAACATACAGTAAGTGGTCTCTTTTTCTCTTTCTGCAAAATATCCACATGTAGATCATACTCTTGTTCCAACATCTCAGGGTTCCTGAGCTCTTTTTGAACTGCCTACAGGCAAGTGTTTCTCTAAGCAATCAGGCTTGAGGAGGCTTTCATACCAGATTTCTGTGCTCGGTTACCCAGCCATTCCATGTCAATTTTCCTCCTGATGGTGAGGTGAACAAGTTAGCTGCAGGAAGTGTCACACAGAAATGCAATAAACCAAATGAAAAACAACCGTTTGGAAAGGTAAACCAATGACTGAATGAAATGGGAAGCCACTAATCATTTTCCCTCCCTTCTCCTATCCTTAATGATGAGTACAAGCTGCGTCATCTGATGCTTGCATGATGCCCTCTTTGACTTGGGTTGGATGGTATCCATATTACAAAAATTACCACAAGAGCTGGAAATAATTGGTACCTCTTATAACATATGCAGATCCTGTGTGGAACACAATGTCTCAGAACAGAGACTTTGATGTTTCTCAGTTATATAACCCCCAGGGAAGGAGGATATTTTATGTGGAGCACATTCTCTCTACTTTCTCTGTTTTGGGGGAGGGGAAGAAAAGAAATAAAAACCCCACACCTTGAGATCTTCACTAAAAGAACACCTAGAAATCAAAGAAATCAAACAGTTCTCTCACTGCTCCTTCTGTGTTATCACATTCACTTCCTAGATTAGAAAATAGAGTTGAGAGCCTGAATCCAGCTGTTGCATTGTTCCTAGAAGATTAATTAGTTACAGTCACAGAAGTCAATGAAAACTCATGCCTGATGGAGAGGTGGGGGTTCTTTCTGTGTCACATGCATAAAGATGAGAGACAGCACAAAATGAAGTCGGATGTCCTGGAGGTGGACACGAGATGTTTTCTGGGAAAAAAACTCATCACTAGAGATGATTTTAATTATGAAATACTTTACATCCAGACCACAGTTCAATGTCCAGGAGAGAAATGGCACTAATTATTGCAAGAGAGAAAAGTGCAGAGGGTTTTGGATACATTTCACAGTTCATCAGACAGGACCTGAAACGGAAGTGACTGTTTTGTAATTCTTTCTCTGCTCTCTCACAAGGAGGGAGCACGTTAATACCTTGTGACTCTGGTTAACCAGCATAAAAGTACTACAGTAGATTAAATGTATTTGCAAAAGTGAAACCAGCAGCTAATCATCTTGTTCACACACGTTGATTTTCCCCCCTGACTAATTTCTCTTGTAGTGGGAGTAATTAACTTTATTAGTAACACTGACTACTCTGGTACCTTCGGGCAAGCACTGGTGGAGTTACTTATTAGCAATCACATAGTTTCACTTACACTGTTATCCCAAGCATTTCCTACAGAGTGAAGTGCCTGTTGAACGTACAGGGGACAGATTAACTTACCGCTTAAAAATAGTCAAAGATGTGTAATGTTTGGGTACAGGGCGATGGAAAAGGCAGAAATCCTGAATTTTTGGCTTGTTCAAATTCATTATCACTTTCAGTCCCCATTTTGGTTTTGCAAGAGGAGGATGACAGGAGTGGGGGTGGGGGGAGTGTCCACATGTCCCAGTTGCATCCCCTCAGGTGGGCTCTCAGTGACAAGTGCACTCAGCCCAGCCTTGACCTAGGAGACACCCCGTGTGACTGGGAAATCTCCTACACAGCTTTACCAATAGATCTCAGCCAAGATTTCCATCCAGAGGGGCAGAAGTGTCAGTGAGTTACTCAAGCAGTGGACAAACCTGTGACACTTGCATCATGGATTAACTGGCACTTTGATGGAGGATGGGAGCCAACCTGGTACAATTCTCTGGAAACACATTTGCAAGTGCCATCTTTACCCCTGGGAAGAGACAACTTGGGAAGGTGAGGAGCACTGTACCTGTTCTGTTTTGCTATTCCCAGGAATACTTTCTCTAAAAATGACAGGTAACCTGGCAGGGAGCTGCATTGCTTGGGGGTTGTGAAACTTCTCTAGCATTGAAAAGAAGGTCATGTACCCAGTCATTAACTGGGCATTGCAGTACAGAGTGTGCAAAGAGGCACTGGCCTCTCAGGGTTATTTTCAGAGGTGGGGCAGCTGGTAGCAAACTATACTCAAATAAATCTGAATGGTCAGAAGGCAAGGTCACAGGAAGAAAAACATCCAAGGAGAGGGAGAAGAAAGGCTCCTCCTGTTCTGTCAGGTCATTCATTGTTGCTTTTTCTACTATGACCTCAGCCATCCATCCCCATAATGCATAAATTGCACTTATACTGACTTACTGGGATTAGAACATAGCCCAGGTTCCCCTTATGTCTGAGAGGAAAGTCAACAAGACATTTCTGTTTTACCTGTTTGAATCTATTTTATCTATTCTGTGACTAGTACATGGGTATTTCAGGAGATGTTGCTTAGAACAGTTTTACTCCCAGACTCAAACACAAACAGTGGTTTGTTAAAGAGAGTGGTGTACCACTGAAATTGGAAACCACTGAAGTCCATATTATGTAGACCAAATACACTGGTCTTTTTTATTATTGCTATTTATTTAAGGAAGGGAAGAATTACTGGGGAAGGCAAGTTGCTGCACTTGCTGGCCCAGATCCTGGCCCCTGCTGTGTTTGAATTTTATTGCAAAAATCTGTTCCCAGGCCTTGATGTGGTAGCAGAGAGGAGAGATGCAGGATGAGTGTGGCTGAACCATCCCTGCGACAGTCCCAGACTGGCAGATTGACCTGGTCATTGTGGATGGTTGGCAGCAGTCGGAGCAGGGCTGGGATGTTGTTCCCAGGCTATGGCTGGCCCCAGGGCCATGGCACCTCTGGCAAACATGTACTGGCACACCATGCACTTTGCCTAACAGGAGTGAAACAAACCTAGCACTATTATGCATGTCAAGAAAAAGGAGAAAGGAAGAAGGGGAATTGTGGTGGGTGGAGTTTGTATCACATAAATAATTGAGAAATTATGAATTTACATTACTGAATTATTTTTCTAACAGACCTGTTATTTTACAGGAGAGACTCATATATAGGCAGCCAAACAACACCACTAATCAGATAAAATTAATTTGCATGTTGAACAACTGACTCTGGCTTTTTCTGTAGCACACTTCATTCACTGACACACTGAATGACCAAGACACTTAAAAATATCCCTGGTTCCATCAGATTAAGAAAATATTTTAAAAACTTTTTGAGTGAGGTTTCCCAAAGATATCCCTTTCTAATCTGTCTCTCTGTGCCATGTTCATAAAAACCAGCATACATTTTTCAGAGAAAGAAAAAAAACAGCTATTTGTACTGCCAAGTATAACTATAGGGCCTTTGAGTTTAAACTGAGGGGCAGTTTTGCAGCTGCACGTCCACCTGAAAACTTGTTTCAAAACCTCACTCCCCTGATGAAATTCATCCAGAATCTATCTGCTCCCAGTTTACAGCCAATTATTGGATACCTTTGTCTGCATTTTAATCTTAAAAGCTCCTCCTTTCCCTGCATTTACCCCCAGCCATAATGATAGAGAGCAATCGTCCTCTGTCAGTCTTCAGTGCAAAGGAGTTAAGGCGTGAACGCAACCCATCATTCAGTGGTTAATAAAGATCCAGTCCACCTACATTCACTTATTGCATTCACAGTAGATAGGGTGAATAGGTATTTTAACCCTATAAAATTTTAATTATGAAACTAAAAGTACAAGTTATATAATCAGCTTTCAACATCATCTGACATTCCAGTTCTGCTTACATTAATGTTCACCTTCCAGTCATTAAAGGACAGATTTGCTCTTTGGTAAACAGAGCAAACAACTTTGCAAATTAAAATAATACTTGACCTGCCCTCAAGTATGTTTAAAGAGGGCCAGATGTAAAGAGATGTTCTCACCACTGCCTCATTGAAATACCTTTGGTCTTAGCATGTAGGACTAACCTTTTTTGCCGTGATTAAATATATACTCTGGTCAAAAAAAGAACATTTGTTTGGTACGCAGAAATTAATCTCAGGCCTGACCAAAGTCCATAGCGCAGCGATTCCACTCAAGAGACAACTGTAGGTAGCTACACCTCACTCGCTGTACCAGGGAGAACATTCCATTAGCATTAGCGATAACAACATTTCAATACAAGACAAAGCTAAGGACAACTGTCAGGCCACTCTCTTTGACTCTGGCAGTTGCTGCTTCTAATATGCAATAGAAATTTGTCAAGAAGACTCCATAGTTTGGACCCACCTGCCAAAGCAGCTGCCAGACCAGGCTTTGCTGTTAGTGCAGCTGATAGCTCCTTCCCCTGCACCCCGCTCCCCACAAAGCCTCTCTAGACTGTGCTCTTCTGCAATTTGTCTTCCCCTAAGGGTGACATTTGCTAGTTCATGCCAAAATCCCCTTTCCATCATAAGTTCAGATACTGAAATGCTGAAAGAGAAATGTTTTACTTCTAGAAATAAGAGAAATAAAACTGTGTCATAGCTTATCACTGTTTTCCTAAAACATTTGTAAGGTGAACCAATAGGTTTAGGTATCAAAAATTCCAGAAATGGGCAACTTTCAGATTTTGACCTGAGACTTTATGCCAACTCGTTGCCTGTCATCCTGCCCTAGTTGACAGGAAGGCAGGATGAAAGTGTCTTGGCATAATGCAGCACTCAGTTGACTGTCCTGGTCCCACCCATTGATATTTTCCAGTTCCAGTCTCTGTCTCCCTCATTTCCTGGAGAAGATGCATTAAAAATATTTCCCTTCCTCTAGCTGGATATGCACACACAAACTTCTAACGTAAGTGGGAGGGAATCATAGAATCATAGAATGATTAGAGTTGGAAGGGACTCCCAGAGGTCATCTAGTCCAACCTCCCTGCAAGAAGCAGGGACACGCCCAACTAAAAGAGTCCCAAATTTGTGGCATGCGATGTTGCAAACATGACCCCTTGCTATTTGATACATTTGTCCACTCTAAAGTTGATGAAAAACTGAACTTTTGAAAGTATTGCAAAAATATGTTGTAGCTTTTCATTTCCTAGTTCTCACAAATAGTACTCTTTCTGGTTTTAAGGTTCTGTTTTGACAGAACTAGACATTACATAAATCCTCCCTTCGATAAAGTTTTCTACTTCTGTATCAAGCTAGGTAGGATATGTAATATTTAAATTTCTCCATTTAGTAGAAAAAAGTAATTCTATTTCAACCAAATCAGTATCAAATACTTAGCAAATCAAAGTACATCAGGATCATTTCTTTGACATGCATTATCAAAAATAAATATTCAGTCATTAATATCAAAGAGTTCCCTCAGTGTATGGCATTTCCTCATGACTGGTATGTGCGCCTCAGACTTACTTCTTACTTCTCCTTAGACATTTCATGGAGGCGCCCAGCAGCCAAAGAGTTCTGCTTAAATCTTGCCCAACTTTACACCGCCCCTATATAATCCCTCTAGCAACCACGAGTTGCCTCAGTGGATAGGTGATGCCACAGGGTCATCCGGCTCACCTGAGATAAGACCTCCTAGAGTGTTCCCTTACTATGTTAACTACAGACCATTTTAAATCTTGTCCAGGCCTCCCCAGGATCCCCAAAACATGATGGAGCTCTTAGGAGCTCTCCTTCTCTCTCAAAGAGTTGTAGATATGGGGCCAGCATACTGACTCCTGATGAGCAGGACTTTGTAGAATGTTATTAAACCATTGTAAAATTACCCAGACAAGTTTAGAAAATATATATTGAGTAGTCCTGCCGCAGATGGACCTAGAGTGTATACCCTGCTCCCCTCTCTGGTGCCTCAGTTCAGAGTCTAAACTTCAGCTTAACAGTACACAGCGCTGGTGTGTGCTATATGAAATAGATTTATTTGCATTAAGATGGAGCCCATGCTTGTCTTTCTTCTGAGGCTGCAGTATGCTTTGTTAAATATCTGCAAGCACTAACTTCTCAGGGGAGCGTTACTCTGGCTTACACAGGCAAATCTAAAAACTCCTTAGCCATCATGTAAAAGGGACCAGCTTAGTTGCACCTTCTTGTCAAAATGCAGTAGTAGTAAGGTTTGCATACAAAGAAAAACAGCTTGAAATACTTATTCTACAATAACTATTCCACACACAGCATTCCCCCATTGCTGTTTTATAACAGTACCCCTAGAGATGCATGGCTGAGCTAAACCACAAAAAGGCACTCTTCAGGCAGCATAAAACTGTCCCCCCCACAGCGAGTGTGGACTTGCTAACTCTGGCGACTCTTGATTCCCTCCCTAGTAGGCTTCCCATTTGCATACACAGCTGACTGAACTTTTATTGTCTTCTGGATTTCTAATCTGAAAAATTTATATCTAATAGAACCCTAGAAATTAGAATAAGACTTTCAGTAGCTGGCCCTTTCGATCATGTTCCTGCCAGTATTTGTTGCCATACGGGAACTTAAATGCTTTGTTCAGTTGAATTTTCATGCTTGCAAAACAGAAAGTTCTGACCCTACCCTTTGGAGTCTAATCTAAAGCACAATAGAAATAATTATCAAGAAATATGCCCGATAATGATTCATGATTTGCTTCTGCTTGGTTTTGTCCCACTCCTTACACTCCATCTCCCTAAGGGAAATGTCTCTTTGCTGTCTTTGCAGAAAGCAGTTGACAATAAGGGCTTTGTGGCTACACCTTTGGAAAAAAATCAAGCAGATGTTCATAGTGGTGCCAAGGAGTCCTATTGCCAGCAAAAGCACATGAAGGGTGGCCTGGATGACTGAAGGAGGCACTCGCTGAAACCACTTGGGGAATGGCAAACCCTAACAACCCCTCAGCTGCAGCCCTGAATCAGACGTGTTCATTACTCTAACACAAGTGAAGCCAGGTTACCAAAACTGCTCTGTCACTAAATATGTGCCATGTAAACAGCCTGTTGCTTTCTTGTCAATACCATATACTACCTCCTTCCCCACCTCTCCTTACGTAACCTTTATAACTAAAGGCTGAAGAGCCCTGAACAGCACAAGTAAAAACAGGTCATGGATTTAAAATAGGGGTGTGTGAATTGCTTCTGACAAACAGGTCTTCCTTTGCTGGAAGGGGACTTGAATTTTCATTAAGGGAAAAAAAATCAGTGCTTTTTGAACTGATTATTTCAGAACAACATTTCTGTAACAAACACTTTCATCCATAAGTGGAAAAATCCCAATATACAGAGTAAATTTTAAAAACTAGTAACAATCAAACAAAATCTCCCGCAATGTTTTTCAATACAAGATTAATTCTCTTTGGTTCTGAGAACATTGCATAACGCTTGTAATATTATAGCTTATTGCATTGCCTCGTCATACTGCGTGAACTTGTGCTGTGACACGTCCACATTCAGATGTATCAGACACGCTGGCAACACCTATGACACAATAAACCCGAACTATGTTAATTTAAGCTTGATGGGACATGTGGCATTCCCACTTACTGGACTGGAACCCTCCTGCTGTACATACACATTGGTCAGGCAGCGTCAGACAGTGTAAGACACTGTGGACCTTGCAGTCAGTAGAAGAGGCTAATCACATGGACTGCGAGCACAGGCAAGTGGGCACTGGTGGTATCTGTTCAGCCCACCATTTTGGAAGCAGATCATGGGAACATGAACTCAGGAAGGAGTATCTATTATTTGATATCCACGGTGAAGGAAGAGTGAAAGGTCTGGGTTCAGTTCACAGAATCACAGAATCACAGAATCACAGAATATGAGGAGCTGGAAGAGACCTCGAAAGATCATTCAGTCCAACCCCCCTGCCCAAGCAGGATCATCTAGAATAGATCACATAGGAACATGTCCAGATTGGTCTTGAATGTCTCCAAAGAAGGAGACTCCACAACCTCTCTGGGCAGCCTGTTCCTAAATTAGGTTATTTTTAGCCTTTGTATTGTACAGTGGAACTCAAACTGCACAAAACCCCAACTGTGCCCTGAAAAACTCATTCGTTTTCCCACTATTAGTCGACAGTTTCTAAAGGAGGCTTTTTTACATCTGCAGGATATTAGAATATCCTGCAGCACTCGTGAGCAATGGAATAAAGTGAAGAAATGTTGAGAACAGTTACCTTGGGACTGAGAAATGATTTCATAGTCATAATCAGCTCTAAAGTGCCAGCCTGAAAGAAGCTGCAAAATGCCCAGATAAAAAGCCAAAAGAGGTCTGAATGCCTTTTCAGTGTACCTAGTTCTCCTGCTCTTGCCAGCTCTGTCACTTTCTCAGCGACAGCCCTTTTTGTTTTGCCATTTTTTCCCTGCCCTTCACTCCAACTGCAGTTGATAGGATCTAATACATTTTAATAGGGTTCAAAGCACTGCCACATTAATTCTGTAAATGACCCTAATAGCTTTCAAATGTTTCTATCAATGTTTTTTACGTCTTTAGTAATAAGAATGTGGAAGTATTTGTAGTCTGTAAAATAAAAGGGAAAATTGGCTTCAGACATAAGTTTTACTGCCTATAAAACTGTATATAACCATTTGCCTATTTTTTAACAAAGATGAATTAGTAGCATGAATTCTAAAAATAGTTGGGGGAAAAAAGCTTAGTTTTGTCCTCTTGCCACCTTTGTTTCCTATCACAATAAGGTGAGGCTGAAAAGTGTGACATCTTGCTTTTGTGCTGCACCTCCCTGGTCTGGGAGAAATCATATTCTTCCATTCCTTTCACCACGGCTTCTCAACATATCAGTTCCGAACCACCTAACACAATTAGAAAAACAGAGGGCAAAGGGCTTTGAACTTACTTTTCTTTCTAATTTTAGGAGTTAATAAGATGATTTGGCACATGGGTTCAAAGTTTTCATCATGACATTGCAACCTGACAGATATTGTTTCTCTTCTCTCGGAATATGTAAAACTGAACGCTGATGGCAATGACTCAGAAGGGCTCATTCGCATTGAACATGTTTTGAAACTGAGGACGAAAAAAAGACTAGCCTGAATGCCTGATATGTATGAGTCAGGGTTGGTGTTATTGTGAATAGTCAAATAAATCACTTGGAATTGTTTCTGTTGTCTGATAGGAGCAGAACACAAATACTTCCAGCATGATCTTTGTTGTGTACAAATGTACAAATGTACAAATGTAGCAATTTGATTTTAAGATTATCCTTACAGACAGACATCAGTTCCTGTAGTCAATTGTCTCGGTGTAGATGGCAGACTGACTAAAGAAAAATCCTTTAGAAACTGATGTATATTTCTACAAAACTTACATGGGCATTTCTGATGGAGATTAAAATGTTATCTCAACTGAGAATAAGTTAGTAGAAACAAAAATGCAAATAATCAAAAGCCCCATTTCTGCAAAGTGAAATGGGGGAGCTTCCATAAGGAATATCTACAAAAGGTCTTTGCACTGATGTAATAAATTCTACAAAATGGGTGCTCTACATGCCTGTGTAAATCCCAACCCCAGAATGGAAGTGCTTCCCACTGATTCAATACAATAGAAGCTAAACATTGCTGAATTGAATCCATGCAAACATTCAAATAAATATATAGGAAATGATTTTATGATTCTTTTCATTCTTCTCTGATTTTAAAATGTGGAAATTTCATGCTTCTTTTTGAAAACAGGATAACAGTAGGGACAGGCCCAAATGCCTACTTTTTAATCTCGATCCAAATCTTATTTTTCACAAGGTTGAAGTTCACTTTGGCTCCAATACATTGATTAAGCTTCTTCCAGATGAAGAAAAAACAGGATGTTGTTTCACAATGCACCAACCAAAAACAGAATGTAAGGCGCTCTTTTCTCATTTGTCTGGTCATGGAAAATGTTAGCACTGGTCCTGATTACCTCTAGCTAAGAAATATGCAAGGATTCCAGCCTTTGGAAAAGCCCATGTTGTAGTGACACTCTTCTGAGAAGCTGAGATCTCATTAGTGAAGAGGAGTCCAGGACTCTTCTGAAAACAGGACATATCCACTGACTTCATTCTAATGAAATCTCATTGGCAAATGAGTTTCCTCATATGTTGGCCTCATTTGCCAGAAGAGCACATCCACATAAATTACTTTTCCCTGAAATTAAACCAAAATGACAGCTCTAACCCATTTTATGTAAATAATATGTAAACATCAATATTAGCATGAAGTAAAACCGCTTATGGGATGTGTGCCACTTCACTGCTTCTTCCCAAACTGAGCCTTTGCACTACAACATAGTTACTAGATGTCTGAGGATAAGCAACTTGTGTTTCCAAAGTTTGACGCCAGATCCTCAGCATGATCCTATGTTATACAAATCAAGGAATAATGCCAGATGACTGAAAACCAATTCTGTCTGTTAAACCATTAGAGATTTTTTAATACATTTAGTCTAGTTGTTCTCTATACATTTCATACTGTTTCTTCTTTTTTTTTTTTTTTTGTGAGCTACAATGTTATTTCTTTCTCATCTTTATTAGAATAATTCCTTTTTTTTCTTACTGGGGAAAGGCAGAGGATTCACAACTAGAGTTTCCATTTTGTTTACTCTAACCAAGGCAAATAAACTTGTTAACCTCTTCCATTGCTAGAGGTAAAAAGCTCCCTAACCCTAAAATATCTTACCTGTCAGTACATCTGATTTGCTGCATCCCCTTCATTCTTATTTATTTAAGAAGAAAAACATCCCAAATTAGAGCAGGGAACACTCAACTCCAGTCAAAGCAAGTTGGGAGTGCAAAGTGGCTTTTACCAATCACAGTAAATAATAACTAATTACTCTGTAAACTGCGTGATAGAAGATACAGTCTACCTTGATGCACACATTGCAATTTTATGAAAAGGTTATATGTGAGAATGGCATTATCAGATCCTCTCTTCTTTTTTATGAAGTCTAGAGGTTGCTTTTCGTTACCCTGAGGACTAGCTGTGCATGTAAAATATTAATTTTTTCTGAAATTTTCTTTGCAAGCATACAGACCTGAGACCCATACTGTTGTCCAAAGTCTGATTTGTTTAAAACTAATTATAAGACAATAGTATTTCTCTCTTGACATTTGTTTTCCTGTTAAAGATAATGTTGGAACTCGTGACATGACCACATCCAGCTGCACCAGACACATCAAAATCAGTGACAGGATGAAACCAAATTACTAGGCCTTTTTGTGGCTGGGGCACCATGTGATGCATCACAATGCAAGATGACAATTGAAACATTTTAAACTGTAGTTCAAACCACAGCAAAGAAAACCTCAGACTCAAGATCAGAGAGAGAGAGAGAAAGAGAGAGGTGTTTGCAAACTGTAAAAGAGGAAGGGATTTAGCTCTTTGCTTCTTCACAGGTTCACCATCTCTGACTTACTGCCAATTGCCCAAAGGGCTTTGACATCTGAAGGACATTATACAAATCTACAGCACTCAGGAATAGCGGAGGGAGAAGGGAAGCATTTGGGTCATATGTGCAAAGAGATCTAAGCATTCCTATCTCCCTCTCCACTGCCTCCATGGGCAGAAGTAATTGATCACTAAATAGGCCATGAGGCTGACAGGACTGGGGGAGGATGAGGACACTAGCTTAGATATGAGGGGGAGAAAAGCTGGCCAAGGCTTTATCACAGCAGTCACCCAAATAGCAACTGAAAGAGCAAACTTCTAGAGTAGGTTGGCTCTTTAGAATAGACATGTGTACAATACCAGAGATGGAAAATCTTCTGTGTTGTTGGGGTTTTAGATTCAATACAACCATAAACAAAACAGTCAAATAGCAAATTGTTCACTAGGCTGTGCCTTTTTTATTAACTATCCAAAGTGATAAGGGGCTCACTTTCCCAGTCTATAACATAATTTAAAAAAAAATAATGAAGGAAATTATTTATTTTTAAAGTGCACAACTAAAATGTCAAGTCTTTAGCATTTTGACAATCAGAAAAATGATGTTGTGCTTTCTACATCTCTTTGATCACCAAGAATAGCCACGGTCAGTTTATATTTATAAATTGGGGCATGGGGGTGGGGGTGGTGGCGTTAGTCCTCAATGTTACAAAACCATACTGCTCTGAAAGTCAAAGCCATGTTATTCCCAGCTGGAGAATTATTACCACCAACAAAGACTCCATGGGCAGATGCCATGCAGATTTTGTGGGAAGTTCAAATTCTTTGTCCTTGTTTTCAAAATATGCCATCACTTAGATGAATATTACCCTTGACTTAATCTTCTTCTAAGAAGCCCTTCTTCTTCCATGTCATAAAATCATAGAACCATAGAACCATAGAACCATAGAATGGCTTGGGCTGCAAGGGACCTCAAAGATCACCCTGTTCCACCCCCCCTGCCATGTGCAGGGACACCCTCAAGTAGACCAGGTTTCCCCAAGACCCAACCTGGCCTTGAACACTGTCATGGAGGGGGCAGCCTGTTACAGGGCCTCACCAGCCTCACAGGGAAGAATTTCTTTCTAAAATCTATTGTAAATGTGTCTTCTTTTAGTGTAAACCCATTATCCCTTGTATTATCACCACACAACCTCATAAAGAGGTCCTCTCTCCATTTTTCCTGTAGGCCCCTTTAGGTACTGGAAGGCTACAATAAGGTCTCCAAGGAGCCTTCTCTTTTCCACACTAAACAACCCCAACTCTCCCAGCCTGTCTTCATAAGAGAGTTGCTCCAGCCTGCTGACCATTGTTCTGGCCCTCCTCTGGACTTGTTACAACAGCTCAATATCATTGTACTGGGAATCCCACAGCTGGACAGTCCAGATGGGATGTCACCAGTCAGTCAGTTCAGTTGTAACTCCTGGTCATGTAACAGCATCACTAAATATCCCTCAGACAGCCCCTCTCAGATCATCTATATTCTCTCCCAGTTTTTTACCTGCCTGTGAAGAAAAGCATAACATCCCTATGTTTCTGTCAGGGCCTGGGAATGTACCCCATCTTTGAACACTACAATGCTATCAACAGTTATTTTTATATTGTGCCTCAGTTACAGATACCCAGATATTTAAGCAGATTTCATGTCACCTTGTTTATTGTAACTGTGGTAGGTTTGGGACCTGGATTTGAAAGTGAGGCCTAGATTGAGTGGAGTTATTACAATGCTGTAGAAGCCAGAAGATCTTTCATACCAGTTATCAGTGGCTGTGTGGGACAAATGAAACTGATGAGAGTAAAAGATAAGATGTTCATTTTTGTGTCTATCAGACATCACTCAAGGTTGAAGAACGCTTGCAAGTATAGAGGTGGATAAATATTTTCACCCATAGTGACATTTCAGCCATCGTTTTAAATTTTGATTTTTAATTCTGCAACCACCTGGTTTAAGAACTCTAATGTCTATGAACTATTATATAATCACTCTGGAAAGAAACACCCATTCAACAGGTTTGTTTCAGAGTGTTGCTGGCACAGGACTTAATTTCGTTCCACCTCTGAGACAGCAATGAATGATTGGTCCCATATGTATGCAGCACACACGAGTCTTGGAGTTCTGCATATAAGATTTACTATGTAAACTCATTACTTTTCCCCTTTTGCTCATCCTTAGAATACATATCAGAAGTATTACCTCTTCCTGTAAGATGTTTGCAAGCAGCTTAAGTTGAACAAGAGAAAGTGAGTCTTCCCACTCGTTATGTGTAATTTTCTTTTGATTTGTTTTGATTCGTCTTAATGGGGATGGAACATCATGTAGGTGTGGGCGTAGATGATGGGATGGATAAATTTTATGGGGAATGAGCTGAGCAAGCAACTTTGAAACTACCTCTCAAAATTATTCTTCACACAAGCCTTGGGGAGGCAATCAGACACTTGTTTTAGAATGCCTTGACAAATCTGCATGCTCTACTTCACAAAATTGTGAAAGCAAACTATTGTGCAGCCAAAATTAAATGGTCATGTCAGCTCCTTCTGCATAGGAATTTGGTTTGTTACTATAAAATCTGTTGTCAATAAAACCATGTGTCTTCTTGCCCAGAAGACCACATACATAGTCTGTGTCTACTAACGTCTACAGCTGTTGACTCACCTCAGTGAGGCAGCCACCTCACACCATTAACAGGGTTTCCCTAAGGTGGCCAAAGCTCTCGAGGTTGAGGGGCTGCATAGAAAGAAAGTGTAAAAACTGTAGAGCAGGTCTATGAGTAAAAGAGGGCTTTCATCCACCCTATTTATCTTTGGTTCCATAAGGAACTCAGTTAAATGTCAACATGCAGCTCTAACTTTTCCACATTCCATGGTGTGGTAACCTGGAAGAAAGAAGGGGTTCAGAAGGGGGATACAGGTGAAAGGCTCAGCAGGATGACTCTTCTGAAATCACATGGCCACAAAGCTGAATGGATTGGAGAATTAAAAAGAGGGGAAAAGATTTTTTTAAATATAAGCAGATATCTGGAAATTACTGAGTATATCAGCAGGTTGTCACAAATCTCACCCACTCTGCAGAAGAAACCTATGAAAGTTCTGCAGGGGGAACTCAAGAGCTGCTTTCAGTGGAAGGAAGCAATCTGGCCTATAATTAAGTTTTCATCTCGTATTATTTATCCAACATCATAGCTTCTCATCCAACATCTACCTTGCCGACGCTGTTTATTTAGTTAGTTCATTATATTTCTCTATAATTTGTTGCAGTTGAGCTGAACACAATGGCTTAGAAAAACACCATTCCAAACACTTTCATCATCACAACTTTCTAAATGTCCCAGCCCTGCTTGTTGCCAAGCAGAAAAGGAACATTACTGTTTCTGTCACACTTGACTGCAGTTCTTTGCCTCTAAAAATGCACCCACACCTGCTCTGGGACCTGCTATTCATTCATCCTCCATGATGAATGTGGAAAGCAAAGGAAAAGCTAAAGAGATGCTTAAATGCAGGCTGTAAAAGAGAAAGAGATGAGTGACAGCAAGATAGCGACCTGCATTTGGCACACCCTGCTTTTCTAGATTGTATTTTCGCATTATTCTTTGTAAGCTGTATGTTATTTTCCTGACTGGGGCTGGGACCATCTTTTGTGTGATGTGGTAATAAAGCTTCATTTACAACAGGTATGGGGCCATTAAGCAAGACTGCAAAGGGTCTCTGATCAGTTACAATCAACAAAAATTGAATGAGTCTTAATTTACTGTGGATGAAACTGTGCCAGGATCTGCATCATGTATGTGCATCAGTTAAACATGCACAGGCCTGTGACGGGCTTCTATACAGCCATAAATGCCATCCATAAGGAATAAAGCCAGGGAGACCTGGTAGTTCAGGTCCTGTGTGCACTGTAGATGATTGGAGACAGCCATCTTGCTATGAAAAACAACAAAATAATGAGGATCAGCAGGTCTCATTCTGATTTCAATTATATTTATGTAACCCAGGAGTGACTCCACCAAGATGTGGAACAGTAATGGTGGAAACGCAGTGGCAGGCCAAGAATCTGTCTTAGGTAAATAGGCTTCATCCATAATACTGCCAGGGCATTTGTAGACGGTTCAGTAATTGGAGGTGTGACTGCAGCACGGTCATGTTCTAGCTAGCTTCAAGAGTATGGCAGGGAATTTGCGTCGGCACAGGCTGTGGAAGGAGCTCCATATGTGTTTTGGAAGGAGGGGATGAGAGCCATGAAGCTTAAACCACCATATCTTCTTGGCTATTGTTTGCGCTGATGAAAGCTGATTTCAGTACATCTCGCATGCTGCAATTGCAGCTCTGAGCGTAGTGTAGGCACAGCATTAGAGAAGGGCAGACATAAGTTGTGCTTATGGTAAATCTTAGCAAAGAAATGTGCTTCTTTAAGGCACATGCCAGGTAGTTCCCAAGTAGTTTGAGGTATTGCAGATGAGAAAGTCTTTCCACAGACACAGAGGGACTTTTTTTTCTTATTCTTCTTTTTTTTCCCTTTTCTCTGGCAATCAGATGAACCAAGGGATGGTTTTGATTCTGAATCTGGAGCAGATATGGGGAGGATTGATTCATGACCCTTTTCTTTTTTTCTCTTTTAATGGGCTGACAGACTCTGCTCCAGGCCTGTGTTCCAAAGGCCTGATCCAAAACCCACTGAAGTCAATTCTTATTGAGTGCAGTGTGCTGTGAATTTGGCTGCAAAGTAGTACTCAACTACCACTCTATAAAGAAACATAGACCATCATTTTTTTTTCTCAAACTATTAAATAATCCCTGAAAAAGTCTACCATGACTTCTTCCTGCCAAAGCTTCTTGTCCCCTGTTCTGTACGTAATTTCTCAGCAGTTTGGCACTCCTCACTCACAGATAACCTGGCATCTGTCCTTGCCCCGTGGCAGGAATACCTGTCTGGTCCTATGCTCTGCTCTTTGTCTCCTTTGTTCCCTTCACACTGTTCCCAGTCAAGCTCACGTGGGACACTGAAATGAAAAGGTTACACTGTGTAACAGAAAATAAAAATGTAAGCAACCAAGATGTGCCTGTACCAGGAACATTTTCTCTCATCTTCTCCGGTTGCAAAAATCTTTGGCATTCATATGTGTGTTCACACACACATACACACCCTGCCCATCCTTTACTGTCCTCTCTGCTATGACTGCAGAAGGCTGAAAACTCCTGAGGGCAAGGTCCTGGTGTATAGCTTGGTCTCAAAAGCGTCATGCATGCTGGGTTGTTGTTTTAATGATCAAGGTAAGGCTACCAGTCAACATACCACATTACTGCACTGAACAGGCATCTGGTCCTTACTTACTCTGTACAGCCAGAGCTTCAAAAAGTCCTTTTGAAAATCCCACTTCAGCAGAGCAGCAGAGGTGTTTGCATACATTTAAACATGTAGCCCTAGGGCTGTGCAAGCAACAAGCTTTATCAATTGAGCTGTTGGACTCAAAAATCGTGGGTTAGAAGCATCTCTGTTTGGATAGAAAAGTAATTAAAAGAATCTAATTGGTGTCAATGAAATGAAAACCTGCACAAAGTCATTTAATTCATCAGGAAATGTTGCATTTGGCTGACAATTAAATGTTTCACTTTGGAAATTTTGAAATATCTGAAGGAACAGAAGAGGCCAGATCACAGAATCCCAGAATTGGTTGAGGCTGGAAAGGGCCTCTGGAAGTCATGGTTCAACCTCTTCTTCTCAAGCAGGCCATCTATAACCAGTTGTCCAGGACTATGTCCAGGAAGCTTTTGAATATCTTCAAGGATGGAGATTCTACAACCTCTCTGGGCAACCTGTGCCAGTGCTCAGTCACTCTCACAGTAAAAAACTATTTCTTTATAGTTGGAAGGCAGGTTCTAATGCCCACCTCTCTCTCAGGGGTGAATAACAAAGCAGGCTATGAGGATATCCTGCAGTCACTTTTGTTATTATTGCACAATTTGTCCTTCACTGGAGCAATGCAGAAGACCACTCACCACTCACTCCACAGGCTGGCCTCATCATCATGACTGAAGCCATTTTGCTCTCTTAGAACATAGTCATGTAAGTACTTTAATATAAACAGAGCAGCTGCACCAGGAGAGACACACCTCAGTGTATTTATAACTGCATGCTAACAGTGACTTGAGAGGTAGATGTTAACACAGGTCTAAAGTCTCCACTTGTTCAAGACAGAGGTTTTCATATAAGGACTTCTTCTGTATTTTGTGACAGAAGCTGCTCAGTCTCCTGCTCTTGGAGCTATCCCACTTCTTATAAAGTATCCAGACAGTCACTGAGGAAGAGTTTGAAGAATGACTTCCGACATGCTAGTTAAAACATTCTCCTGGAAGGTGTGACAAGCAAGACACTCAGCCCCGCTCTAATTAATGTTTAATTATTTACACAAAGAGAACAGTGTAAACAGGAATGAGAGACCTGGCCCTCAGCTCCTGTCTCCTGGATTAACTGAAGCAGCAGGCCAAGAGAAGGAGGGGGTGGAGGATCACGTCCCCAAGCCCAGGCCACCAGCTCACATAGATTGCATTTTTTCCAGTGAACTGTTGGTTAAACAGGGCACTCTTCTTCCATCAGCTTTATGATCCCAGCCCTCTACTCCTGATGCTATTCGTGGTAGTCAACCTCAACCCACAAATAGTTTCATGCTGACAAAATATTGCCCAACACATTGAGTCTTCACCAGAAAAAATTCACCAGCTCTGCAGGAGCATTCACAGCCAGAACTGCCACCCGCACACCTACATCATTCTTAGTCTCCTTCAGATTGCTGAAGCAGGCCTGGTAGCCTTATCTCCATGCTCTTTTAAGGTGCTGCTGTCAGATTGCCAGGCATTTAAGGTGCTTTGAGTGCAATGTCTAATTTACGCGCTAAGTGTTTGCACAACGCTGAACACAATGGGGTCCTGACTCTGGCAGGGGTGCCCAGACACTGCTATCATTAACTATAATTATGACTGATTACCCAAATCACAGTTCACATCATGGGCCAGACTCTTCCCTTCATGCAAAGGCCACAGGGGCTCTGCCTGAGTGCCGAGCCAAAGTGCCGCAGCCTGTGCCGCTGGCCCTGATTCCCGGACAGGGCAGGAGGAAGGCAGGAGGCTGGCAGGCAGCAGGCAAGGTTGCCTCTACACTCCAGGGAGGAAGCTGAGGCTTGTGCCTTAACCACTGCCTGAAGCCCTTGTACATCTAATGGTGGCTCAGCCAATATATTCTTGTACTCTATCCCCTGAGGGCTCATTGCTAGCCAAAAGAAGTCAGGCTGTACCTGACTTCTTTTGGATGCCATAGTGCAACTGGATGTACCCATCCAGTTGCACTATGGCAACCCAAAAGCTGTTGTACCCAAAAGGTACCCTGTTCCCCAATGTGAGAGGGCATCTGGGACTTAGGGGCCACATATACATCATGTCTCAGGACAGGCTTATTAAAACAAAGAGAGAACTATGAAATGCTGGCTGCTTCCATCTACTAGGCCTTAATTTTGACACATGCAAATTAGTAAGTGCTGCATATTGGAGAAAGTATAGAGAAAAAAATGATAGTCGTTTTCACATACTTAATTAGACTTTGTTAATTACCACTATGTATGTTTTAACTCTGCAAGAGCAACACGCAGCCTATGTGCACATGGCAGCAAATAATTCAGAGACTGAGTCAGTCAATGTCCATCAAGTTGTTCTACATACATTTATATGGATTTCAAAACATGCTATTTTTCAAAGCACTCTCTACTCTTCACTGACATCTACTTATCCAACATGGTACACATACCAGTGATGGCTTTGTCTTTTCCACCGCACTAATGAGAAACAAAATTAAATAGAAAACATTGTCCAAAGTCTAGGTTAACAGGCATAATTCTCAAGGTCATAGATGGTTTAGTCTGTGATGATTCTCAAAGCATCACTCAAATGACTTTGCAAAGAAAGTCTTACGTTCCACCTAGAGGAACTCTGGCAGAGGACAGAGCTAGAAGCAGCACTAGAGCTCTCCAAGTTTTAGCTTGACAGACAAGCTTGTTCATAAAAGTATCAGGGTATCAGGCTCGCAATAAGACCTCACCTGTGTCTGATCTGTGAAGGTTCATCACTCAAATATTACTGTATCGTTGCTGATGCTCTGTCTCAAGTGCATTTGAAAGCCCTCAATGATATTTTCCATTAAGTTGTATAAGACTTTGCTTTTGGACAAGGTCTGAATAGCTGTGGTTGCTGTGGCACTAGTAGGCACCCAGCACTTCTTCCAACTGAGACTGAAATGTTTTTAAAATAACCATTGCAGAAGTAGCACAATAGCAATGAAGATTTGAAAATTTAATATTCATCAAAAATATTTTGGTGTCTTTCCACATGATTTTTCCATCTCGTTTTTCAAATCTAAAATCTTTTTCTGATATCATGACTTTAGGATAATTTATTTCCAATTTTGTGCCCTGAGACTGTTTTACAGTTACTTCCCAGACATTCAGCTTACCACAAAACTAGGCCACTGGACTCTTTTTGCTTTATGGATCCATCTAAACCACTCTTAGCATCACACCAAAGTTGTTTACAAATACTTGCAAGATTTCACCTCCTTAGTTTGTACTGATCAGACAATTTCCTTTTAAATGGTTTGGGATACTTTTTATTCAGAAAAAATGCTTATTTTTAAATTCTGCATAAAAGAATTGGCCTGCTGAACAAGGAGAGGAGACTTCTTTTTCCAAAGTTGACAAAAAACTTCCTTCCATTTTAACATTTATATGTTTTCCACTTAGAAATCGCTATCAATATAGAATTTTACACTAAAGAATAAAGTTTGAGGTAGAAAAATGTGACATCACCTTTTCAATTTCACTTTAATTAAATGCCTGTCTTTCTTGATGAAAGGTCTTGCCTTGATCCCTATTTTTCTGATTATTCTCCTGAATTTCCTTCCAAGAGGACATCTTTTTGTCATGGGTTAGTCAAGGAAAAAATGTTGACATTTCAAAAAATCTTGTGAACAGGAAGTCTCTTTACCATCTTCCTCTGCTGTTAAATACTTTGTAATCCTTGGAGGGAGCAGTGGTATACACAGGTGGCATTCCTGTGGGGGAGTCATCAAGCCACTGAATTTTGCTAGCTTTGCTCTGTGTGGAGGCAGACCTGAAACCTCCACTAGGCTGACAACATTTGATATTCTGGTCTTTCCATTGGGTTTGGGTTAACCACAGGGAGCAGAGCAGAGGCTGTGCAGGGACTGTGATCCTTGGGTGAGTACCCAGGGATGTGGTTCATAACATATAAATCACTCAAACATTTCTTCCAGTTCTACACTATTTGCTCTTTAAGACAAAAAGGCAAAAGTTCTACTGAATATAAATAGTGACAGATTAAAGGTAGATTTTGTGATAGAAATTATTAATCTCCCAATCATCTCCATTTAATGGAGAGACCAGAATATCAAACACCGTGCATTCATAATAGTCCTGAAGCTCTATCTATTGATTCAGAGGAAAATCAACTACATCTTTCTGAGTTTCATGAATGACGGATGCACATAATCTACCATAAAGAGGAAAAGCAGACAGGAGGTATTGTCAGTCTCTTTCCCCTTGGCATTTAACCTTAAAGAAGGAATCATACTCCAACTTTTCTCTGTATAAGAAGAAAAAAATTGCCCCTCCTGAAGTAATAATGCTCTTGGTAAACTCATTGTGTAATATTTTCAATATGCTCATATCCTTTCTAACTGCAGAAAAATAAAATCAATTGAATTAAAATTTTAAAATTGCACCATACTGTCAAGAACCATAAAATGACCTAACTTGATGGCGTAGCTCTGTTCTCTGGTTTAATTTTCAAAGTTGCGTTTTCTCAGTGAAGCCTCCAAACAGAAAAAAAAATATCCAGCATTACAGATGTTTATAATTATAGGCAACTGAATAAGAAATGCAGGCTTCATTTATCAATCAGGATTTTGTTTTGGGTTTTATTTGATGTGATACCTATGTGTGGGCCTTTCCATGAAGTTGCACAATTGCAGCTTTTGAGGATTACATTTCATGGTCATAACATAAAGGAAAAAAGGTTTTAATATGTTTTCCCAGTCTTATTAGCTACATAACCTTCCAGCATCATTACTCGCCTAATTGCAAGTGTTACAAAAAACCCTCATACAATATGTCCTGTTGTGAGTTCATAATAGAAAACCTCTTAACAATTACTGGGATTACTCCAAACCAAACACTGACCTTGACAACCCAAGCAGATTCCTGTTGGAGACTATCAAACTATAAAGCTCTTCTAACAAAGAGATTCATCACAAATTCCTTTTTCCTTCTGTGAAGGCCCCATGCTCCACAGAGGTGACTGAATAGCCCCAAAGATGCTGCAAAGAGAGTCCTGTTCTCATAAGTCAAGCAGCTTTTCCTGATTTGAAAATAAATGGTAGTAAATTCAAAGTACATGGTGACCCAGACAGTTATCTAGGTTAAAACAATGTCTTCTCACTAAAACATCAAAAAGAACCACGTCCACTTTCATCGCATGTAATTCTGATCCAGGATCCAAAGCTGTTTGCTCTATTTTCACGAAGCCAGTCACAGTGGTTTGTGCTTTTTCTAAAACAAAGTAGGGTTTTTTTAGAAGACCCTGATCTCACATTTTGAGATGTTTTTGTGATTTTGACTCTAAGGCTGTTGTGGAATACTGCTGCAAACACAGAAAATTACTCCAGTCCTAATCCAATGAGGACAGTAACTCCCTTACTCTGTCCCACTGAAGTACCGTGCATAGGGAAGAGCTAGGTTTCTGGGGCAATTGTGTTTACACAAATGCTCCTTTCAGGTGTTATGTTTAATTTTCTTACTTTTGTCTTTTTTTCCCCACCACTTTTATAGCTAGCTAACCCAGAAAGACTTAAGTGTCTGTTGAGGCCAGTCGAGACTGGGACAGATTCTGCCTGGAAGATGTCCTCCTGCTTCCACAACCAGACTGGTCAGGTCTAATGAGAGGGAAGAAGTCAGTAACTGGTGCCCGCCCCACATCCCACCAAGGACCACAGGTGTTGCTGGGTATGCAGCACTGGTCTCATTTCCACTTTAGAGGGGCAGGACACAAGTGGAATGCAGCTAAGTATGCGCCAGCACCTCACACTCTCATACACTTTCAAAGGTCAGGGAACAAATAAAGGGGACAAGGAGGCCCAGGCTTCCTCCTTGCAGGCTCCCTGGATGAAGCTTGGGTATCTTATGCTGAGTTTGGGCATATTCTCTTTCCCACATGAAAATTTTGACTGAGAGGAACTGAAACATCACCCTTTCTACTGGAGAGACAGAGCAGCCAAGCAACCCCTGCTGCTCTCTTGTTGCCTAGAAGGCTCAAACAACAGTCCCCTACTGGACCATGGACAGGCTAACCTACAAGGATCCCAACCATCCTCAGATCTACAGCATGTGCACTCACAATAGATCACCTGATATACAGCAGATGCAATGAACTTACTAAGCACGTGACAGACATTTGTGTGGTATGGTGCTTCTCAGCTCCATCAGGCTTGTGTGCATATGTTATCTAGTACCCAAACCCTTATTTATCCAAGAGATTTTCCAGGAAGAACTTAGGGCATTCTACAATTAAAAACTTGTTCTGAGTACAAAATAGTCCAAACCTTAAGAGAAGGTCTAAACAAAGTCAGAGCATGTTAGAAAAATGATATTTTGATGAATTGTCTCCCTGCTGGAAAGAAACCACAAGAACATACATGCTGAGACTGACAGTTGTCTTTCATGAGATACTGAAGTTCTTTCAGCATTTTAAATTTGGATTGCATATCAACACAGCAGCCATGCTTATCTTCCCCATGTAAGAAGACTATACTGTTGTAACCCACATATTGAAATGCTCTGATTCTACTGTCATTTACAACATACTAAGTCAGAAGTAACTGAAGAGCAGACAGTGAATTGACTCTTGAACAAACCTCCTTGAGAAACCAACCTCATAGGGTGGTTTTCTATCTCTGGGAATGAAGGATCTCACAAGGAACACCTGAGCTGCAGATAGACCAGAGTCAGCTGGGAAAGTACATAAGGAAAGTATTGCTTTGCACCCTTCTTACCTCATTTTAAAGTAGCCATCTAAAATCAACAGGGGAATTATACCCTAAAGTGCCTCTCTGCTCATTCATCTAAAGTTGAGAGCTTGAGCTGAGAGAGTATTGCAATTCTCTACACTGTATGTATCCCTATTTGGTCAAATCAGTGTAAGTTGAATCTCTGACTCTCCTTGGAAAGTTCTTCTTTCTGTATCTTTGGGAGCAGTTCCCACTGGAAACATTCAAGTTTTAGTGAGGTGAATCTTCTTCTTTATCTGTAGTTCAGGCACCACTGTTGTCAGAACCACAGAATCTCCTGAGTTGGAATGGGCCCATAAGGATCATCAAGTCCCACTCCTGGCTCCACACAGGGCCAACCAAGTCAGAGCATGTGACTGAGTACATCATTGAGACGCTTCTTGAGCTCAATCAAGCTCGGTGCTGTGACCACTTCCCTGGGGACCCCAGTACTCGATCACCCTCTCAGTAAAGAACTTTTTCCTAATATCCAACCTAAACCTCCCCTGTCGCAGCTTCATACCATTCCCTTGGGTTCTATCACTGGTCACCAAAGAAAGCACCTGCCCCTTCGCTCCTCTCCTCAGGAAGCCATCAATCATGATGAGGTCTCCCCTCAGCCTCCTCTTCTCCAGGCTGAACAATCCAAGGGACTTCAGCCTCTCCTTGTAAGTCTTGCCCTCCAGACCCTTCACCATCCTCGTTGCCCTCCTCTGGACACTCTTCAATATTTTTGTGTCCTTCCTGTACTGTGGCGCCCAAAACTGTGCAGAGTGCTCAAGGTGAGGCTACACCAGCACAGTGTAGAGTGGGACAATCACCTCCCTGGACCAGCTATGTCCAGGTAATGCCATGTTTGGTGCACCCCAGGGTATGATGGCTCTCCTGACTGCCTGGGTGCACTGCTGGCTCATCTTTATAACTTGCTGTCAACAGAGACCCCCAAATCTCTCTCAGTATGGCTGGCCTCCAGCATCTGGTCCCCAAGTCTGTATGAGTAGCCAGGGTTGCTCTTCCCAGGGCAGAATCCGGCACTTGCCCTTTTTAAATTTCATGTGGATTGGTGATTGGCCAGCTCTCTAGTCTGTCTAGGTCTCTGTAAGGCTTCTCCACCCTCAATGGAGTCAATAGCTCCTCCCAATTTGGTGTCATCTGCAAACTCACTTAAAACACCATGTAGATTATGCAAAGCTGAGTGCCATGGGGAGCAGAGGAGAAGGGGGGAAAAATCAACCTGTGGTAGACAGTCTTCTTTTATAATGCCCACAAAAACTGTTTAAAGACTTGTCTGATTTAATGAAATGTCTTACTACTGTCTGAAAGAGGAAGGATTTGAAAATACTGCCCTTATTCTCCTCTTCCTCTGCCTCTTCTCTATAAATAACCAAAACTGTTAAATGCAAACCTCTGAGCTATGATCAGCCGAAGTAGACACATGGTACAATTTGTTCCTAACCCCTGTGGTCAGGAACCCACCACTGTGGCAGACATGTTCTTAGCATCCTTCTTCTCCCACTGGTTCAACCACGGCAGCATTGGTAGCACTGTTACTTGCTGTCTTAATCTGAAATAGGCGAAGGACAGCATGAAGTCCTGTTGACTCCTTTGCTGGAGAGCTGCCAAAAGAAGCTGGGAAAAGGACATGGGATCAGCTTGAGGGTGCGCAGCCCTGGATGAGGCCAGTGTGCTTTATGGGTTGACATACAAACTCACAGGATAAAACGGACACAAATCTTCCTCTGCACTGAAACTGTAATAACTAACCCTGCTGAGAATGGGGACACACCGTAATGTCTAAAAAAGAAGCAATTTAAAGACCAGAGTCCTGCACTTTTTTATGGCATTCTTTAGAAGACAAGCAAACAAAGCGAACAAGAGTGATGGGACTCAAATAGGCTTTCAGTGCACAGCATGGCCAAAAGATGACTGTTTCAGAAGCTGTTACTTTTCAATTTCCTGTATTCTCTAACATTAAATTAATATCAGTTTTCTTAAATTTGCTTTACTCAGTTTCATAAATAAGTAGATAGATAGATAGATAGATAGATAGATAGATAGATAGATAGATAGATAAATAGATGAAAAAATAGAAGAAGCTGCTTACATGTATCTTCCAGGCAAAGATCCAGCACCAGGGCTGTGTTGGAAACAAGTACCTTTGTTAGACTGCATGGTCCATCACAGCCAGGCTCTCAAGATGCTCATAAAAACCAGGGACTCACTTTCACCATGATCAAATGTGTGGATACATGTGAAGCACATTTGCATCACAGGGAGCAGTGAATGGTTGGCACGTAATGATGTCCGAAGAAGATATACCACACTGTAGCAAGAAACACAGTTATGATTACTTAATGAATGGGCTGATAGTCCCCTGCTTGACATGTGATTCCTTCTGCCTTAGCAAAAGTGACTTTAAAGCTTTCATTTGTCATGGGATTTGGGATTTGTATGTGCAGACCTCCAATAATTAAATAATGGACATATCAGTTATGGAATAGAGAGGAAGGCAATTAGTTTTGATTAAAAGATCTTTGTCTATTTTAATGTCATTGGTAGGAATGGCACAGGCCAAAACATGTCAACATCTAGCAATTATTTTTTCTTTCCTTTCTTATTCTTTTCTTTTCTTTTCTTTTCTTTTCTTTTCTTTTCTTTTCTTTTCTTTTCTTTTCTTTTCTTTTCTTTTCTTTTCCTTTTTTTTTTTTCTTTTTCAGAAAAGTGGATTTATCATGCCAGATTACATCATTTTCACATACATTCCACATATGGCTCTTCCAAAAATTATAAACACAGATGCAGAACCATAGCTTGCTTGGCTTCTGCCCCTGAGAGTGACACCCGTTCAACCACTAGCTGCAAAAGAGCTGTGCTGCAAAACTGGGGTAGTGTGTGTGCCAAGAGGAATTGTTTCCACTGGGAAGCAGAACTGAAGTGATTTGTTTTGATTTTTTCACATACCTTATCTAATGAAGACTGCAGAAGATCATCATAGATGGTCTCCTTCTGGACAAGTACTACTGGCTGAAGCAGCCATTGGATTCAATGGTCCTTGTGGTCAGTCACCAGAGGCTTTTACATGTCTCATTAAGAAATGTGGACAATTACAGCATTCATGGAAGTACATGCACCAGACTTTTTTTCACATTTCTTTATTTAATAGGTGTATGAGATTTCCAAATCCTTCAAAGTCAAATAATGACTACAGGCTTTTTACAGAATCCCAGAGTGGCTGAAGGTGGAAGGCATCTCTGGAAATCATCTTGCCAAATCCCTTGCTCAAGCAGGACCACCTAGACCCAGCTACCCAGAATTGTGTCCAGATAGCTTTTGAATATCTCCAAGGGTGAAGACTCCACAACCTCTCTGGTTGCTCCATCACCTTCACAGTAACTAAGGATTTCCTGATGTTCAGGCAGAGCCTCCTGTATTTCAGTTTGCACCCATTGCATTTGGTCCTGTCACTGGGCACCACTGAAAAAGAGCCTGACCCCATCTTCTTTGCATCATCCATTCAGACATTTGCATACATTGGTAAGACATCACTGGGCTTTCCCTTTTCCAAGCTGAATAGTCCCAGCACTCTCAGTCTTTCATCATACGAGAGATGCTGGAGTCCTCACATTTGCAAAGAGATGTCTTTAACAGCAGCAAAGGTGTAAGCCTTTGTAATTTCATGTCTACGACAAGTAAAACTCCAGAACTCTGCTTTTTACATCTATTACCTACTCAATTGTGTTAGGTTCTCATGTAACACATCACAGCGCACAAGGCATGCATGCACCTTTCTCATAGGAACCTTTTTCTATCGTGTTGCAACTTCTTATCACATACAGGATATCTGAAGGAAAGTGCTTCATTACTTTGCTTGCAGGGTTTCAAAATATCCTGTAGCAATGAAGAAGAATAGGCGTCTGACTTCTGTAGTCAGTTTATGGTTACTGCAGCAGCCCGCTTGCTGTGTTTTGCCTGATGGAGATATTTGAGGGGGAGCTTGGGGGATTGTGGTTTGTGACTCCTCATTCTGTGTAAAATATTTTTGCAAGCTACCAGGAACAAACAGGCAGATTTTTTTAATTATTTGGGAACCTATCTAATGTCAAGGGCAGTTAGGTGTCTAAGTTTACTTATATATCTGGGCCAGAAGAACAGCAAATCCAGCTAAACCAGCTAGTAGTGCTATCACCGGGAATAGGTGGTGTCTCTGATCGGTCTAGAATTATTATAGCCTAAACCAGACTGAAATCAGGGCCTGTCCTTTTAATAAGTGTTTGCCTAGTGACTCACATCATTGGTGCCCCCACCTCTAACTGGAGCTTTTCAGACTGAAGCTGCTGGGGTGCTATTACTAATAATAGTATCAGGAGCTGTACAACACAAGGGTAGATATGTACCCAGCAGTCACTGCAGTGCAACAGGGTGTAGCCAGCTCCAAAGGGGCTCTGGACAGGTTCCACCTCGATGATAGAGCTTGGGCTGATCTCCACAGCTCTTTCAGATTGCATCTAAACACTCCTCCCTGGAACAAAGTCCTCAGGCATTTCTCTGCTTCAAAGCCCGCCTGGGATAATAAGAATGAACAAACGCTTTGTCGTATAAGTTGGAAGAAAAAAGGAAGGTGCATTTCTTGAGTATGAAGCTCCTTGTAAATACAAGACCTCTCTTGAATCATTCAGTGATGTCCAATCTTCCCACAGTTACTGCTTGACTGTTCTTTGCAGCAGCCATCCTGGCTGGGGCAGATCATGGTTATATTGTTTACTCACTTTGGACCCACAGTGCAATTCCACCTGCAAAGCGACTAGCTCTGCTTATGCTGAGTCTTCCTAGCCTTGCTCCACCACTGTATGGAGCAGGGTAGGGACTCAAAAGAAACAGTAAAACTGTGTGCTGGGATCTGTCACCTGGGAATAGCCACGGCTCTGACAGCTTGCAAACTGTTCTATAATGTGCCAGAGGGATTTCTTCTTCCCAGGGTCCAGACACTTCCTCTTTCTGTACTCCTCAGCCTGACCAAGTGCAGTGACTACTGTAAGAGATGTGACAGTAGTTGATCAGTGGAACAAAGAAAAGGGAGATTTCCTTATTGACTTTCCATGCACTCTTGGTTAGGTTCCCCATATGAGAAGGGTAGAAACTAAGCACACTCCATTGCTTCTGCACCCTCCTGAATCCGTTCTGTCAGCCCTGGGAGAAAAGGAAAATAAGTCCCCCTTGTTTTCTCACTAATGTTCATTTCTGTCATGTCAGACAGCAGCTTAAGAAAAATGTTTGCCACAAAATTGGCATCTTTTAAAAGAGATGTGACAAGCCTGCATTTGGGATTCTGCCACCACAAGCCAAACCGTTGTCCTTTCTGGGTGTAGCTGGGCTGCAGTGGGCAGCATGGAATGAGAGAGAAAGGGAATAACTCAGCAAGGAGGCTTTATGGAGTAGAAAACAAACAGACAATGAAGGGGTGTGTTCCTGAAATCCTTCAAAGGGTGTTAACTCTTTCATAACAAAACTAATGACACCCCCTTAAGTCGGTAGTTTCCTCTGTGCCTCATTAAGGGTAATTCAGTGGGCCAGATTCATCCCGGGAGTCCTTTCATTGAAATCACTGGAGTGATAGCACTAATAACCACAGCAAAACAATGAGCAAACTGTGTATGCGAGAAAAATAGTTGTGCTGAAACTTTTTGTGAAACTTGGTTATGGCCCTGCCAAACTTTTCTGCAACATTTCTTTGCCTGTATGAATGGAAAGGAAACATGTCAAAAGGAATTTTGGGAACTGCATTTCAGCCAAATGTCAGGTTTTCAACATGGTCCAGCAACATCAGCCTAGTCAAAGAGCTGGGAATGGCTCGTATCTGAAAATGGTCCAAGCACAGAGTAGAAGGACTGGAACATGGGACTTTACAGTTGCACGATGCTCCCTGAACATTTTCTTTCCCACAAATGAACTACACAAGCTGTGCCATGGATCTGAGTGCCTTCACTAGGATTGAGGGCATATACCTGCTTCTGGTTCAATAATGGTCTGACAGACAGACAAACACACTCCTGCACAGTATCCATCCCTCTTTAGCCTTGAGGTGCTATGCCTCCCTCTTGCCAGGCTGATGCCCTGACCACTAAGATGGTCATCCACTTGAAAGGTGGATGCCAGAGCTACAATACTTTTCTTCTCAAGGCTGTTTTAAAGACTGTGTCTTATCCAGCTGTTAGGCAGCGGACCAGCCAGAGCACAGGTGGAGAGGGGCCATTCCTGGCAACCCTGACTCACACACCTGTACTCTACAGTGAGGGCACCTCCGATAGCTCCCCACCACTGCTGCTGCCTTCTGGCCAGCTTTTGGTGACTTCCTGCTCAGCACGCAGGATCTTTGCATCACCCTGCCGAGGTGCCATGGGGTGCTGCAGTGCCTTGGGGTGTGGTCCTCCATCTATTTTTTTTGGCAGCACAACAGGCTTGCAAGAGTCCTGCTCTCCCCCGCATTTTATTTCCGCCCTCCTAGTTGCAGCTTGCCACCCCCTCAGTTGTGCCGACACAACTGCTTACAAAGCCACCCCTCTCAGCCAGGCTGCTGAAATGCCCTGCGGTGAACTGGGGCACAAGAAGGGAAAGGAGCTGGAGGAAATGGGTTGATTGGAGCATGTGGGAACAGCAGAAGCCAGCTTTGCTGCTGAGAAAACTGGTTGTGGTTTTGCAGCCCAATGATCTATACAGACAGAAAAAGGGTTTTGGTCACGTGCTCCGTTGTGTTTTCACCCTGCAGGTCAAAGGTCCAGAGCAGAGAGGTCACAGCACCCATCTTTCTATGTCTTTGTCTTTTATTCTGAGCCTTGCTTTTCTTTTCTGTCTCCAAACTGCTCTTGGAGTTAGGTGAAGATCAAGCAGAACAGGACAGCAGAAATGAAACATTGTCTGGCTGGGAGTTACAGCTGGTGTAAAGACAAAACATAAAACCCAGGAGATATCCATGACTTTTAACAGGGCAGCTCCAAGTCATCATTATCTGACCTTCCTAAGAATCAAAGAGAAGCAAACAAATGGGCAGAAGACAAGGAGGGAAGGTTTTGTGCTTTTGAGGCTGCCTTCTAAGTTCAGGACTGATTTTCAGATAGGAGCACATCTTTCCTCTTGTTCTCTCAGCAGGCCATCCAAGTGTTGCCAAGCACCAGATGTTTGAAGAGGCAAAATATTTGGAAATTTAAATTTGTTTAATGCTGATCTGCTTCTGATAGGGTTTTTATTGTTTTTCTTTATTTTTAAGACTTTTCTTCCTCTAAGCAAAAGCTCAAGTTCAGCTGAAAAACTGTCCTGTGAAAGTGGCACTGAATGTGGGAAGAAGGAGGAAAAGAGCAAGGAAAGACCTTCTCTGCAGTTATGGCCTTGATTTCCAGAGGTCCTTGCACTCTGAGGATTTGAAACGTTGGTTCACAATTGTCTGTCTCTCTGCCTACTGATGCCCTCTCCTCCAAGGAAGAGGCAGTGAGGGAATGACTGGTCTCTGAACATGGGCTTCATACCCATTGTCTCCACAATCTCAAGCGCATTGAGTTTTCCTATTCCTTAACAAACTTGCCAGTATGTTAGCATTCCCTGGGTTGATTCTGTGGGACACTGTTATTTCCTGGTCCCACTTACCCCCCGACACCTATATAAAAGCCATATTATTTTTCATTTGAAAACCCTAAAACAGTCTCAGCAATGATTTCTCATTAAATTGAAAGATATGCTGAAGTAGTAAATCAGACATGTATGACATATCATGAAATGCCATGAAATGCTGCAACATGTAGTGGTAGAATGAGTAGGGTTTTATTTCCCCTTATCTTTCAGCTTCCTTTCAGTTTCTGCAGAGTCCATCTGTGCCCATTGGTATTGTTGATGCAGCTTGCTACAAAGGAAATATTCACTGACCACAAGCCTGGATAAACATCTTCCACCCTCACCAAATTTCTTAGTCTAAAAGAGACATTTGTTCTTCAGGTCTGGAGGAAACAAACAGACTTTGACAAATATCCTAACTGAATTTAGCTTTTATTTGAGAATATCCACCCAGGTTTGGCACTGGGAATGTGGAAAGGAAATTAGTTTCATTATTGAAAAATTAATCTACATTGTAATTAAAATAATGGTGCCAGAATTATTTTTTTTCCATAACTGAGTGACCACAGAGGGATCTGATCTAGAGATGCCACAAAATAGCTTAACCCACAATAACTGTGCCAACCCACTTCTCTTTGGAGGCACTTCTTACCAACCTTGTCTGTCTCAGGAAAATGAAAAAATGCTCAACAAATGCATTAAATAACACATATTGATTACTGTGTTTTTAAGTATCACATGAGCATAGAAAATTTCGGTATTTTAAAATGAATGCATCAAGACACAGTTTGACATCTCCAAAGAGGTTTCAGATGGTTACTGTGAACTTAAAAGTCTCCCCAGGTTTGGTCTCTGCCGGCTAACTTGTTTTTTCCTCTGCAATTTCTAGTCAACAGTCAAGGTTGTTTTAAATCCTGTTAGCTGCTATGTTACCAGAAAAGCCTTTCTCTTAGTGCAGAGTACACTTCAAAGTAATAGGTCACATATTTCTGTCTTTGTTCAGTCATTTTTAACTAACCATTGCATTCACAAGTGCTTACTAGGGAAGATGAGATAGCAATCAGTTATATGCAACCTTAGGAATTATGCAGTAATGCGAGCCGCCGTGAGACCAGACTTGGTGTGCTAAGGGGGATTTGATTGGTTTTTCAGTCCACAGCTACGATGAGAAAAAAATTACATGGGCGTTTCGTGATTTTACCATCAATAATTCCAGCCTTTTACATGCTGCTTTATAGTCATTTTAGACTGTGCAAAGTGAGTTAAAAGTGGGTGTACCAATCAGACCGATAGTCTTTTACTCCCACTCTGCAGGGACGATAGTGACTATGCATGGTTGCAGGTAATGGAGAATCATGGTCTCTGTTTTAACACGTAAGGGACTAGATTCTATGACTCCCACTCAGGCTGAAGTCCTAGTTTTACAATACAGGAACTTCAGCAGAAACACTGGTGTAAGGGATTCATGTTTGACACCCCCGCCCTCAACCGCATCTTTCCAGGTATCAGTGCACTGCCCCTACACTAACAAGTTCATCTGGGTTTAAAAATAACCCCCCCCATTTCTGGAGGTTGTTTTTCTCTTTGGTGGCTCACAGAGGAGGTGTCATGCACTCTGGGGGTGAGAGCAGGCATGCCAAGGCAGCCAGGAGCGCCTTCCGACAGCGACAGCGTCAGTCCTGATGCCTGAGTAGTCTGCCATGACAGCCAAAAGCATTTCATCCTTACTGGAACCACAAGCAGCTCAGAGTCCTTGGGGTCTGTCTCCCCGTGGACAATCTTGCCTTGTCCCACCATGGCAATGAAGTGCTGTTAAAGAATGGGCTCCATTTCCCTTTTGCATTCCTATCTGACTGGTGGATCTCCTGCCGTTCTTGCTCCCTTTTCTTCTGATAACCTTGCCATGACTGTACCTTCTCTGAGGTCATGTCCTTTCTCAGTAATTGTCACAGGCCTAGGTAACACCAAGGCTCGATACAAGGGCAACTGCAGCAAAAAAGGGAGAATTTGGTATATAGAAAACTAAAAACTAGACGATCCAATAGTTTCTCAAGTCCTTCTTCAGACTCCATGGATTCAACATGAGAATTTGCAAGAGTTAATCTTCCAAATGAGTGAGGTCACTTGCTGATGTCAACAGTAGAACCTGTGTAGAAGAACTTCACTGCACAAGGAGACTGAGATGCTGACAGGGCAATGGCTTTCGCACTTAAAGAGTTGTTAGGATGATGCTGTTACTGTCCACAATTTTCTATTATTCTTCTTGAAAAGTCCAAAGCAATGATCCAAATTTTCACTCAGACACATTCAAAATACCTCCCCATAAGCCAGGACTTCCAGTACACAAAGTACATCTCAGACACCCATTAATCCTCAAAACAGTCTGTGAGGTAGGAAATGGTAAGTGTTATTATCCCCACTTCACAGGTGGGGACTCCAAGGCAGGGAGATTATGTGATTTGCCACAGGCTGTGCAGCAAATCCATGCCAGACCCAGGATTAAAATTCAGCAGCACCTGACATCTGGGCAAATACTCAACCCAGTCTCTGCTGTCTCCAGAATACATGTTTACTTGTGCACATCATGCCTGTTTTAAGCAGGTCTCTTGATGAGCATTCATAATCAGCCACTGTACATCCCTGTGTAGCACAAGGGTGTACACCCATTCCAAGAACGTACAAATCTAAGCAAAGCACAGGCTAAAACATGTCAATTTGAAGAAATCTCCCCAGAAGTCTAAAGGAAGATCTCCACGGCAAACTTTTGAAAGTTGTGTATTGCTAATCAACTTCAAACAAAGCAGTAAAGTCTGGAGCTTAAAGTGTTTAGTGTTATGCCAACAGACATGAAGGATATTATTTAAATCAGTGCTTTCCTGTCCATTTGCTTTTTGAAGAAAATGCATAGCCTGGCCTATGTTCAAGAGCAGACAAACCTTCCGATTTCCTTGTGCTGGGAAACACAGATTGGATCCCTGAATTTAAAAGAAACACTATAAATGTCCATAGGAAAAGTTAATCTTTCTGATAAAGTTATTTTGCTTTGAAAGAGGTAGATGCAATACACCATTCCTTGCTCTAGTAGCATACAGGATATTTTTGCCTCTTTGTACTACTGACTTCTCTTTGTCAGTTCGTTATGCAAAACCCCCATTGCAGAAGTGTAACGTTTTTTTTGTTTTTCCGCAGTGGAAAGTACTACTTTGCTGTAGTTGTCCTGTCAGCTCTTGCCAAAACGTGTCGTCGTTCATTTTCCATCTCAAAGGCTGTAACAAAAAGATTAATTTCTAACCTCGAGAGAAAGAAAACTTTTTTTCTATTTTCTTCACAGTTTGTGAGTTATTTCTAATGAACACTGAAAAAAGGCAGAATGATTTTTTTAAAGTGGCAATGAACGGGAAGCTTTCAGATCAGATTTCTTCTCCAACACTGTCAGACTCTCCCTTTTTGTCTTCTCATCATACTCAGCACCAAGAGCCTGTGATCTAAGCTTGCATAATAACACCCCAACAGACCCTTTCTCCTCTTCAGCTTCTAACCTGAATCAAAACAGTACAGCTGCTCATTCATCCATGTCTTCAGTAACACAATCCACTTTCTCTGGTTCCTCCAAGCTTTTCTGTCTGACCACAGCCCCGTCTTCTTCAGTATTGCCCACTCACTTCTCCCTCATCTGCTGCCTTTCATTGCATCCTAAGACATACCCAGAAGGTTATTAGAAGCAGAGTGAGAGATGAAGAGGGAGGGAAAGGCTGAGAGAGTAAAAGGTACATGGGGAAAAAATAGAATAACAAATTTTCTGCATTTTAAAAGGTTTAAATGTATGTGCAAATATTCTAAGGCAACTATTTACTTAAATAATCTTGCACTGCTGAGTGTATTCTGTCCAAAATGAAAAAAAAAAAGCATTATGATAGTAAAATTTTTGTGGCATTCAGATATTTCCTGCAAAGCATGTTGCAACACTGACAGGAAAAAAGGTTTGGAATTCTGCACTAAAGGAAGCCTACCGAAAAGCCAGCAACAACTCATCTGTCCTCATTAAAGAAGGTCATCTATGCTATTAACCAATGCATCCTTCCCAGTGCACCCAACACACATACAACTTGCTCTTTTCTATATATACCTTTATTTTACTTTTTTATTTTGCTGCCCAGTCCCATACAACATACAGCAGTGCAACCGTTCCAGCCACTTTGGTTTATTCTTGCTTTTTTTTTTCTTTTCTCTGTTTGTTTTTTTCTTTTGCTGTTCCCCCCTTTCATTCAGCCAGTATATGTATTTTCTTTCTTGCTTTCATCAGTGTGTTTTATTTCCCATCCCTTTACACCCAGAAGTAAATTAATGCCATTGGAGATGGTAATGAAAACACATGACAGTTCATTCATAACTGTATTGAAACTATTCTTCTGCTAAGGTGCTCAATCAGGGGTTACCAATCTCATACTTGGGTTTGGTTTTAAATGCAATATTTAAACTTCTTCATGAGTTTATGTCACTGAGCTGTGCAGTTCAAGCCCAGCTCAGATATGAATCCCTTGTAAACAGACACATCGTCCTGTTTGAAGCACCAGATAAATGGGATTTATCTGACCAGTAAAAACATGGTCCAGACTGTTCCACCTGAGTGTGGGAAGCCAAGTTGCTCACTGTACTTTTGAGAGTACAGTAGTGCAAACTAATCATCTCCCCAAAGTTCAGTTCCCTCTAGAGATGTATCAGCCCTTGACACCTGGCTTGATCCCACATAATAAGAGTCATTTTAGAGATAAGCGATGCTTAGAGTTAGTTAGATTGCATTGGCCAGAAATTAATATGCAACACTAGTTCCTGACAGGACTTTTCTGTCTGGTCTTAGTCACACAGACAAGAGGTAAAAGAGCAATGATAATATTAGAAATATTGCTTAAAGTTTATTTTCTTTGCTCTCTTCGTTTAAAGATAAGAATGTCCATTATTTTTAAATCATTCATCTGCACTGGATAAATGTTAGAGTTTGTGGGTGTGCCAATTAAAGTTAATTATTACTTCACTGATCTGACTTAGCATTAAAATGTCTGGTAGAACTGGCTCTGATCTTGCAAAGGGGACTTTTCTTCTGTGTTCCTGCATGATTAGGAAGCTTGTTGTTTTGGGATCTGGATTCCCTGATCATGCATGCAAAAAGACAAGATGCCCAATGAATGCCAAAATCATTCCATTAACAGAATGCAGCTTTTTTGGGCCTGACCTCCTCTTCCTTGGAAAGATGTCATCGATACAACTCACCCCAGTTGGCTTAGCATGAGTCGTACAGATCTGAGCAGTACCAATCATCTCTTTTTATGGCCAAAGGAAAGTTATAGGAATTTCTGAACCCTCCCGTCTTAAAAAGGTACTGGAGGGAACTGACATGATGTGCGTTCTGAGAACAGCTTCTTTCATGTCGTTGTCTGTAAAAGAAACTGACAGGGACTAGTTCAGGTTAGATGCTGAAAACAAATCAGATAAATCCCATTCATTTTCATCCAATGGCTGACCACAACTACGGGCTCAGTGGTTGGTAAATTATCTGCATCAGAATATATCTTTCTCTTTCCGACTTACTTGTGTGGTTTCAATTACAGCTTTCAGAAGTTCAGCTTTCAATACTTACAAGAAAAAAATAATTTTCATTTGTTTTGGTTTAGTCTGAAACTACATTTTTTACTAGGCAATACAATAATAAGAAGACAACAAAAATGTTTACTATTGACTGAAACTTTTCATTCGACTCAGAATGGGATGTTTTGTTTTCATCTTGGCTGTTTTTTAGCTGTTCCTTGGATTTTCTTATCACTTAAAAAATTAGCATTAAATGCAGACAAACTTTGACATTAACTATTGCCTCAAAACAAAAAATTAGAAAACTTCTTTCAGAGTGCTAAGAGGAAATTATGAAAAACTACCCATAAAATCATGCCAAATCCTGTCTCAGATGTTCTAATGTTCTGTATTTTTTAAAAATAAATCACTGATAAGGAAAAAAAAATGCTGTTTAGTTCTAGGTTTCTTGTAAGTTATTTCAAACCAACAGTCCTAAACAAAGCAGCTCTTTCTTTAATGTGCCTCCAAGTGCATAAAAATAGGCATTCAAAGTCTACATATATATGGAAGAGAAAATTTAGTCATCTAAGTGAGAATAGAACAAAGAGCAAGAATAGAGATGGAAGTGGAAGGAAATTCGATTTAATTTCTGAAACAATTTAAGCATGTGTTCTGCTGCACTGTTGTCTGGTAAACATTTTGCTGAATTGCAGCTCTGATCTTGGCGACTAAGAGATGTGAAAATACATCTTATATATCCAGTGAGGTAAAAAAAATAAAAATGCACACACCAGTCGCCTACACACTGCCCTTTCTTGAGAGTAGCATTGTCACCTTTTGGCAGGTTTATGATGAAATAGATAGGTGGGACCCATCTTCAGGATGCTGCTGGTACTAGAGGCCATGGAGAAGAGCTGTTACTGCACTGGGGAACATTTAAAGCCCAAGCACCCACTCACTTCTCTCTTCTGGATGCTGCCTTGTGCTGTCCCCACCTTACCATTCACTACTCCTCATCTCCTCTGTTATTTCTCTCCTCTTTTTGTCTGTCAGGAGGCTGTGGGAGGAGGGCCCTGGTGTACCTTTCCCTCTTCATTACACTCCCAAATGAAAAGAAAGGACTCTGGACTCCTTTCAAGTATTACTCATTCCTTTCTAAAGGTGCCGAGCTCCAGATTCATCTTCAGAATAAGCTCTGTTAATTGCACTACATTCCTAGGGAAGACGTTGATTTTTGCCTCTTATCAACGTGTGTGAAATGAGACATATAAAGCAGATGAAAAAGAAATCCAAGTCAGTAAGCAGAGTTATAATAGCACCTCTGTAAACTGTCTGGGTATTATAATGACATTTATTTCTTCAGAAAAAAATTTCCTGCTGTTTCATTACCACAGACTACTCCGCTTTGAACACAGAAAAAGATAAATGAATGTATTCTTTAGAATTGTTCATGCTTCCAGAGAGAGAAAAGTATGGGCCTGGGAAAAGACCTACACCACACACCTGAGAAGAAAACACAGTGTATCATCAATACACTGCCCTATAGCTCTCACTGAGCTGGTGGCATAAACGTACAAAAAAGTGGTTCTTGGAATGAAGTTTGTGGAGAGTGAATTCCTCTCAGCAAGACTCAGACACGTGGTGTGCAGGATCAGACACTGCGGAAGGATCCAGGTGTTCCCTTGTCTCTTACTTACTCACTCAACAAATTTTACAACCATTTGAGTACATGTTTTGCTGTGCATACATATGTCATCGTAGCCAGGGCATATTAAAGAGGTAAAGCAATAGCCATTGAGCACACTCTGCAATTCTGTGCCAGAGATATTGTCACATGCTCTCCATATCGTAACCAGAGCTATGCCTCTTTCCCTTGTGCTTGGCATGGCTTACTGACCATGAGATCATGGCAGATGGGAGTCTGGACATGACAACGCACTCGTTAAGAACTGAAGCTGCTGCTGGTAGTGTCATTAATTTTTTTTTTAAATATTACTTAAAGCCAACTTGGAAACTCCCTCATCTCATCTTACTCTGATCACTAGCAGCATTATAAACATGGCATTCCTGAGTGAGTGTGGAGGCTGTGCTAGAAGTGAACACAGAGCAGAGCCATTTAATTGCAGTCACACAAAGCCATGGTGTGTAATGCAAAAATAACAACAGACACGTTAGGTTTAACAGCAAAAATTCAGCAAAAGCAGAAAGAAACTATATTCTGATCATGCAGCTGCCCTGCTGACTCCTGGAACAGCAGGAAGGTGGTTGAAACCCTGGGCCTCATTGAGTTGGTCCTTCCTGCCAGTTGTTGAAACCAGATAGCCAGCTTCAGTTAGGTCATCAGAGAAATTAGTTTCAGTGATGCATTTTGGGATAGGCACTACAATATAAGAGGTATCTACATCTTTTTTTTTTTCTCAGAAGAAAAAGTAACCCACTCAGAAAACAATTACTGAATTACTGTCAAAACACTGTAGGAGGGAATATTACATCAGCAGGGAGCATTAATGCAGCCATTTACAATAGCTTGTATTCTGACTTCTCTTCAACTTATTGTCAAGTACAAAGGGATGGTCAGGAACTGCGTGGAATGAGAACCAACCAAAGTGTGTGCTAACAAAAGAAGGAAATGCAGTCACTCATCCAATCCTCCTGTGCCAGTATCTCTTCACTACCACCCAGATGTAAGGGCATACTTCTTTCTTGGTTGAAGCCAGTTTGCCCCATAGCTGGAGCGTATAGAAACCCTCAGCAGACATCAAAAGATGGCAGCTCAGTATCATCATTAAAAAGAGCTTTTTATCTTGTGCTCTGCCTGTGCTTCATGGTGCTGTTACCTTCTGGCCTTCTGCCTTTTTACTTCTCTCCCAAAAATAAATGTCTTCATCTAAGCTCACGTATCTATTTACATGCCAAAGGCCTGATTTCTCAGGGCACACAAATTCCCCAACTCCTATTAGTCATTATCTAGCTTATATCAGCATTATTTCACTACCATGGATGTCAAGGTAAAACTGGAATTCAACTCTGTCCACCTAGTCCCCAGGCAGGCTCACATGGATACAAGGCGTGGGGGCATGACAGATGGCTAGAAGTTGGAATAAGTAGGGGGAGACTCTAGCCCAAACCTTGGGGAGCTAGTGGAAACATAATAGTCCCAATACTACCTGTAGAAAAGATGACTTCAAATAAGATTCCTATAATCCAGTCCACATCAATGGAGTTGTGTGTCTGAAACCACCAGAAAGACATTATGCTTACTCGTAACAAGAAGTGCCATTTCTTAGCAAATGATGGAAGGGGAGTTTTCATCTAAAAAGCAAGCAGCTGAGCAAGTTGGTGGATGAACCAGAGCTGCTAATAATGCTACATTAGAGAAATATACATAGTATATAAGATATGTGGTATCAAACATTTTTCTCAGCATCAAAGGTTGGAGCCACTTCCTCAATGACTACCCTTTCAATGGGTAATCATCAGGAGTGAGGGCTTCCATGCTGGCCAAGATGAATGCTAAGGTATGGCTTCAAGGAAACTTTTTGCAATTTCATGGAACAATAAAGTAAAAGGACCTTGCTTTCTTAAAATAACAGGAAAATATCCATCTAAGGAAAGAATGAGTTGGAATCCAGTCTCAGTACTGAAGAATTTTTAAAAGGCAGATCTGGGTGAGCTCATCCTTATACATCCTTAAAGCACGTAGTCTGAAACTATGAGGACTGTACACACATATCTACACATGCACCCACACAGTTGCTTTTAAAATGCTGCTTTTGTAAAATACAGCTGTAGTGCATGCCTAGAGACATGGTGACTTTGGTGATGACTCAGCTAGCTCATGCTGATAGTTAAGACATTTCTTTAAGGTACATGTGGAAAGTTTCCAAATCTGTTTTCTCACCCTCAAAGAGAACTAAGGCTTAATGATTTTGTAAACAAAGAGATTTCCAATATACCAGTGATGTGGCTGCATTGCACAATTAAGAGACGTGTTTAGGAGTATCAGACTTGAACACCAAGGGACACTAAACTAAAGCTCTCTGCCTGCAAATTTTAGTAGACCTTTCTCCTCTGAGAGAGGACACTGCAGAGCAGATCAAGTGAGGCCACTGCCTGCTAGTCACAGTACATTTGGTATTCCTTCACGGTACTTACTCTACAGAGAACATAGCTTCACTGCAGGCCATAGCCACAGGGCGTGTGTCTTTTGAACAGGGCTGTGAAGGTTTGTGCTTTTAGCTGTGGTGGTCTTTGGTTTGGTTCCAAGTGCTGTCTGTACCAAGATAGTTGTGAAGATGCAGCAGTCAGGCTTCATCTTCCTGAGAGAGAACATAGGGCTTCCAGCAACCACAAGCGCATCTGGAGACTCATGCCACGGTCTTCAATAGCTCTGCTACCCAACCTGGTTCAGGCAGAAACTGTACCCACAGGCCTCTATCACAGTGTGGGCTCTGCCAGCAAAGTTTTGGAAGCAGAGCAAGTACGCAAGCATCACAGCAAAGTGAGTGCACACATTGGGCTCTGGAGACTCTCCCATTCCCAATGGAAGTATTAATAACAGAGCGCCGCAACCCTGAGCCAGCGCAGAGACCAAGAGCCCGCGAACCTTTCTATTCCCTTCCAAGGGAGCAGTGTGCTAAGTGCTCTGTGTATGCTGAAGTGCTCTGCTCCCCCATAGCCCGAGCATGACGTTCAGTTCGCTCCATACGTGCAGGAGGAAGGTACTGCCACTTGTCAGAGGAGACCGAGCTCTAGAGGCCGAACATCTGCCGCTTTTCCTGAAGGTTTCAGACCTTTCCTTTATTAGCAGCTCCCCATGCAATGGTAGCTTGCCAAACAAATTACAGAAATTTTGTTCTTAATAAGTAACACAAGAGCTACAAGTTCAAGAGTTTGATTCCATTTTAGTTTTGCATGCTACAACATGAAATTAATCTGCCAGTGCATCTTCAAGTGCTTTCCAAATATCTCTACTCTTTGTTGCACACTTCTCTGTGTTTACAGAAAAAAAGAAGAAAAAAAGCGACATTATTTCTCTAGGTGCTCCTCTTTCTATAGCCCTAAGTTATTGTCTTACAGTGGGTTTTGAAACTGTGAGAAACAATTTGCATTGACTTCACAGCTATAATTTATAAGGAACAAAATGAGTCATTGTCACAGGCTGTTTGCCTTTGTTCTCTTATACTTCCTTCTTTCTAAAGGGAATTTTCTTAGAAAAAAAAAGTATTCATTTTGATAGATAGCTTCAGGACTCTTTAAAAAAATAGAAGCATTTGTGTAGAGTTAAAGACAAAGTCTGACCAAAGAAGAAACACATAAGAGAAGGTGTTGCATTTAGTGCTAAAAATTAAAAGAAGATTTGCATAAATGGTATTATCCATTCTTTGTAAACAGAGCCACCCATATACTCTTGCACTTACACCTATTGCCTAATGATAGCTTGACTATTGCAGCAGTGAAAGTAGCAGAAAACTTGAGCTCACAGAAGTGTTTGTGCTTTGCAACACTTAGGGTTTAGTCAGTCAATTGGATTTAAGGGCAGGTTTAGTAAGCAATTTTATCTCCCTGAAGTAAGACTCTCTTTCACTTGAAGATGTCTAATCTCATTTCCAAACATAAACACTACTGAGTATGGAGGAATAGTATGTTCTGTCTGATTTGAACCTCTTTGAAAAACAATAAGGTAAGATAAAATGTGGACAACTAGGGCCATCATGTTTGCAACCCAGTAATTATTTAGATTGCTTAAAGCCCATAAAGTGACATGTGAAAACACACCCAGCACAAATATCTTTTGCTCCTTTCTAATTTCACACAGGGACAAATGATTTTATTTCCCTCTCTCCTCTAGGCACTCATAAATCTCTGCTTTTGCCCTTCTGTCCAATGTGGGGTGACCGACAGAGCAGCCACAACAGCTCTCACTCTTCTTCTTGATCAAAGGGGCAGGGGAGCCTGGTTTGCTTTCATGGACTAGAAAGTGGGACTTCTCACAAGTGGCCTTAATAGACAAATGTTTCATAAACCCCTCCTGAATAAGGGATACACATTGCCCATAGCCTTCTGCTGACAACTTCTCTAGACATAGATGCAAAGCTCTGCTTGTGTTTCTACAGTCAAAACAGTATTTCTGTTTCAAGTGTTTAAAGAAAACCTTGGGCTTCACTATATGTAGACGAGGCAAAACTTCTGAGTGAAGCCGAGACAGTGGTGCTGAGTTGGTCTTTCAACAAATTTCAGTGTGGTAGAAAAAAATTCTTAGAACTTGGTTCAGAAAAGCATGTAAGTGCTGGTAGACTTAAGCAGCTCCTTAGAATTACCATACGCATTTTAAGGTTCCCCCTAAACAAGGGTCTTACAGATCCATTTGTGTTGTGTGTGAGTGATGCTGCACTCTTTAATGGTAATATGAGTGGTCATACATAAATATGTGTATGTATATACACTCACACATATATACAACAATCATGGGTTTATGATTAGCTGATGCTGACTATCTGTCTAAAATGACACCAGGGTGAATCACTACCATACCAAATTTGTTCAAGGTCAGACTTGTTTTCTGGTTTCTTTTTCCTTAATAAAATTGCTTTTGTTCAAAGTGATCCATTTAAAATATTAAAAAAAAAACCAACCCCAAAACATCCAAAAAACAAAAAGTGTCTTTGAAAATGGTTGTGGTTTACTTGCATGAGTAAATCTTTTGAAGGAAAAGAATACACACATTAAATTTATCTGGTGGCATCTTTTTATCCCCTTTGTTTACTTTTTTTTCCAGCCACATTTAGAATTCAACTTTCTCATGTGAAACCAGTGAGGTCCTTTTTCTGATGTAGTCATAACACAAGTGGCCAGTCAGACGCTCACAATGTGACTCATGTCCCATAATGTGGAGAGATCTAGAATACACCAGTATGGAAAAGTAGTGGAAAAAGTTTTCAGTCATGATTTCCTCACGTAAGTCAGGAGCAGCTCTGAAAATCAGAGGAGTTATGTACACATAAAACAGCATTGGGTCTTAACATTCACTGGCTACAAGGTTATGACGTACAAGCCATGGACATTAAGTGGAGTTGGTTTTGAATGGGGAAAAACAGAGCAAATATAAATATTCTCTTCCAACCAAACAATTGGAGAAACATCCTGAGGAAAAAAAAGAGAAGAGAAGAGGAGANGGAAAGGAAAGGAAAGGAAAGGAAAGGAAAGGAAAGGAAAGGAAAGGAAAGGAAAGGAAAGGAAAGGAAAGGAAAGGAAAGGAAAGGAAAGGAAAGGAAAGGAAAGGAAAGGAAAGGAAAGGAAAGGAAAGGAAAGGAAAGGAAAGGAAAGGAAAGGAAAGGAAAGGAAAGGAAAGGAAAGGAAAGGAAAGGAAAGGAAAGGAAAGGAAAGGAAAGGAAAGGAAAGGAAAGGAAAGGAAAGGAAAGGAAAGGAAAGGAAAGGAAAGGAAAGGAAAGGAAAGGAAAGGAAAGGAAAGGAAAGGAAAGGAAAGGAAAGGAAAGGAAAGGAAAGGAAAGGAAAGGAAAGGAAAGGAAAGGAAAGGAAAGGAAAGGAAAGGAAAGGAAAGGAAAGGAAAGGAAAGGAAAGGAAAGGAAAGGAAAGGAAAGGAAAGGAAAGGAAAGGAAAGGAAAGGAAAGGAAAGGAAAGGAAAGGAAAGGAAAGGAAAGGAAAGGAAAAAGAAAAGAAAAGAAAAGAAAAGAAAAGAAAAGAAAAGAAAAGAAAAGAAAAGAAAAGAAAAGAAAAGAAAAGAAAAGAAAAGAAAAGAAAAGAAAAGAAAAGAAAAGAAAAGAAAAGAAAAGAAAAGAAAAGAAAAGAAAAGAAAAGAAAAAATAATTTTAGTGTGGCTGGCTCTGATGTAAAACCAGCACATCCTTGTCACACTGGCATGAGATCAGAATCAAGTCCAGAAAAAAATGTGTTTGAAATGACACTGCTAAGAAGTTTTCCAGATAGCTGATGACACTCACTGTTACATTTCCAATGGTCTCCTCAAAAGTGTACCCATCACTGGTTGCATGAAGTCCCTGAATGCCCTAGGGTTAAGCTAGTCCTGCATCCACAGCTTGAACCGATGGAGATGTTTGTCAAGATGCCTACAGAGTTGCCTGCCTTCTCAAAACTCCCACCTCACTCTCATTTTGAAAGCTGTGGTGCTCCCAGGCAACCATGGCAGTTGGCTGCCAGCTTGGTTTTTTATACGCACAGATGACAAATGTGACAATGAATGGAGCTGAAGCTGGTCCAGGAGATGCAGTGGAGACAGAGGAGGTACAACAAGAGACAAAGGGCAGAGTCTGTTTTGCCCTGTGGACTGGGTAGACAGCCTTCAGGCTCTTTCCAGTTGTGCCACTGGCCCATTGCTTGATCCAGAGCAACATCTGTTACCTCCCTGCCTTCTTGTCTCTCTTCTCACGTTCCCATCTCGTCCAGTTGTATTGCGAGCCACATGAGCCACGCAGAGACTGTATCAAGTCACAGAATCACAGAATCATCAAGAGTAGATCACATAGGAATGTGTCCAGATTGGTCTTGAATGTCTCCAGAGAAGGAGACTCCACAACCTCTCTGGGCAGCCTGTTCCACTGATCTATCACCCTCACAGTGAAAAAGTTCCTCCTTATATTAAGATGGAACTTTCTATGTTCCAGTTTGGAGCCATTTCCCCTTGTTCTGTCACTGGCCATCGCAAAGAAGAGACTGGATCCATCCTCCTGACACTCACCCTTTACATATATATAAATATTAATGAGGTCACCCCTCAGTCTCCTCTTCTCCAAGCTGAAGAGACCCAGCTTCCTCAGCCTGTCCTCATAAAGTTGTTCCACTCCCTTAATCATCTTGGTGGCCCTGCGCTGGACTCTCTCAAGGATTTCCATGTCCTTCTGGAACTGAAGCCCCATTCTGGAAAGTACAACTTAACATGTCTAACATGCCCCATGCAGGACAGGAAACTGGAAAAATCACAGTCTCCCTCATCTCCAGGGAATGCCGTGACTTCCAGCCTCATGGCTATTCCCTGTTTTCAGTCTCCTCCCTCTCTCAAGTTTCAAAATTTCAATGGTGTAATCCCAAGAGCATGTAATTCAAGGAAAATGCAAGAACAATTAAATTTTTCAGCTAACAAAATTATATACATACTTATTAATATTCCTCAATTTCAACAGGCACAGGTTTGTGTGGCTGCAAGCTCAATTCTTAGCTCAACAATAAAAGAAAATAAATCGATGCAACAGTAATAGTGCCAGCACAAATTTCCGGGACTTCATTTATTTCACAGTTAGCCTGACACAAACGAGATCAGACTAATACATGCCTCTGATTACCCTAGTAAAATTACAGTAGACTACAATGTAAGGATAATCCCCCACCCCAGATCTTACTGTAAATTCCATTTATGAGAGAATCATAAAAGTGCAAAAGGTATTGCACCTTTTAACTTTCCTAACATGGTGAAAAAACAGCTCAGTAAATGCAGTTTGTTCCATTGGGAAAAGGAGTGAAAAGGGGTTTTGCCCTAGTTTGTTAGGACGTGAGGTCAGTCTATCTGATTAGAGCTCCAGAAAAAGTATTATGTGATCCTTAGTCATAACCAACCCTGTTTGAAACTAGAAATGTGCTGTGAAAAGAGGCTTCAGAATTGTTGAAGGCTTTAAGAAAGTGAAATACTACACCTTCTGCTTCAATGACCATTTAACAGTTGCAAAAAACCAAATGTCCAACTCCCTGCATGTTTGGGGATACATCTCTGACTTCAGCAAGGAGGACTTGACAGCCCATGGGAAATATTCATCATAGCTGTCTCAACAGAGGTTTTCCATCAACTTTCAGCAAAGCCACGCACCAACATGGCTTTCTGTAAGTCAGTAACAGCAGTTATCACCTCCACATGCTTAGGGAAACATTACACTTCCACGGGAGATTACATAAAAATACTCTGTGACCAACCAAACCATAACCACTTTGAAGAACTTGTTGACTGTTCTTTGCTTAGGACCAGATTAGGGGTAGCAACTTGATAAGTGACAGCACATGCTGCATCATCATTATTGTTATTATTGTCGTCATCATCATCATCATCATCATCATCATCATCATCATCATCAATAGGTTTCCCTCCAACCATCTCAAAGGAGCTGACAGTGTCTCCCATACTGGTTCACTAGTTGCCAATTAATTTCAACATAAAACTTTACATACTCATAAAGGTCGCTGCATTGCAATTGTATTGGAGATCTATAGGGTCTATTAAAGTGATTGTTTAACATAAAGAATAGGACACTGTCTGAAGCAGGAATTGGAACATTCTTTTGTAAAAATGATGCTGCAGTGAGTGACATATGTAAATGACTGCTGGCTCAGTCAATATTTAAAACTGAATGACATTAAGGTATTTCCATAGTATCAGTACTAAGAGTAAGCATGTTTAATATAGTATCACCAAGTATGTTTAATGCAGCACTGCCAAGCATAAACTAGAAACTAGTTCCCTGTTGTTCCGGATGCCACACAAAGAGAAAGTGGAAGACAGTCGTAGTGAACAGCTGGAATGAGGACAGCTCAAAAAGACCGAGTGAGCACAACAGAATCATGTAAAAATAATAACAGTTCTGAAAAAGATGGGGAAATAGCATTGTGCCCCTATTCCCAAGGGTGTCTCCTGTTGTGTTCCCATGACACCCTCAGTTTCCAAGAATCCTAAGGGCCAAATGGGATGATGGTGTGTTCATGGAGAGGTTGTGAGTCATTTGCTTCTTATGATACGAGACTAACAAAGCATTGTGACAAACCACTGTGTACAACAGTGTAAATGCACTTGCTGAAATATCCAAACAACAGCTTGGACTGTGACGACCAAGTCATAAAGGGACTCAGCGGGACAGAGAAATAAAAACTCTCTTTATATCAGAGAAGTCTGGAACAACTGATAAGTAAGCTGTCCTGAGAATGGACCTCGGATACAGGTTCCATCCCACCTCCTGGAGTCTCTACCAGTTCCTCTTTCCTCTCCTCATACACAGATGCTGAGTCTGGAGGAAATCACCGTGCTGTTCCTCATGCCTCCATCACTGCAGGGTATCCCCAGCACGGCTACATCTCTGCCTATACCCTGCACAGCTACATCTCTGCCGTGCTGCTGGGGAAGAGAGGAGGGGCCGTGGCAAGGAGGGGGTTTTATTCCCTTCCTGGAAGCACCTGATGTCCTTGCTGCAGAGGCTCAGCGATTCAGTGGCTTTGATGTGGTCACACAGGCAGCTTGGGAGAAACATTTTAGACTATTTTGACTGACCTCAAAGGGAAGAGCAATAAAAATGGCTTTACTGCATATAAAAGTAGCACCAACTTCAGGTCCATTTCCCCTATCACCAGCAGCAGTTCTCCAGGACTCACAACTCTGGGATCGCTAGCACTTAGAAGCTTGCATGGATAATTTTGCTAGCATATGTGACCAGCAGCTCCCTCACCACGCCAGCACATGATTACACAGCAAGGGCTGGAACCATGCAACAGTGAAAAACATGTCACACAAAGCTGTTAGAAAGCATTTGCTTTTCAAGGGGATGAACAAAGCCCTTCGGCAGCGAAAGATCAGCCCATTTCACTCTTAGTCCACAACCTGTACAATAAACCTGAGTGTTGGCTGATTTGGGATACGCAGCCCTCCTGTGAGGACTGATATCCCACAGTGTCCGTGTGCTCTCAACGCATCTCTTACTGCCAGACCTCCTTCTTGGCAGAGCCCAAGTGTGACTATTCCCGTGACTTGGGCTGTCCACATGGTTGAGCCCCTGGGGGAGCTCCGTGCTCTCCTGGACTGGGATCGAGGAGCACTAGATTTCAATGAGGGCTGCAGCTGCAAGGTACTGATCTGGATCCAAATTTCCCAAAGCAGTGCTCAGATGATTTAGTTCCTTGTTGAAAGGAGCCAGCACTGAATTTTAAAACTGAAATCGGAGCCAAACTTCCTCAAAGTCTGGGAATGTTCTGATCTATTGGGTTTGGTTCGAACCTGTCTTTAATATGAACCATATAAACACGGGGCCCAAATCTGCTTTCATTTCCATTCGCTTAACATGAAATCAGGTTGAAAAACTTTTGTTCAGTGTAAGTTTGTCAGAAAAGGTTGATAGAACCAAGAAGTTATTCTGATATTTTATACATTGCAAGGAAAGTTTCTCCATTAATATATTTTAAAAGATAAATAGTTCTCTTCCCAAATAAAAAGATGTTTCCAATAGTTTTCATTTTTATTGTTTCTGAACTGATTTATGCTGACACAGGTTCTATGAGGAGCGGCTGAGGGAGCTGGGGCTGTTCAGCCTGGAGAAGATGAGGCTGAGGGGAAATCTTATTGCTCTCTACAGCTACCAAAAAGGAGGTTGTAGTGAGGTGGGTGTTGGCCTCTTCTCCCTAATAACTAATGACAAGACAAGAGGGAATGGGTTCAAGTTGGGCCAGGGGAAGTTCAGGTTGGATATTAAGAACAATTTCTTCACTGAAAGAGTAGTGACACATTGGAACAGGCTGCCCAGGAAGGTGATGGAATCACCATCACTGGAGCTGTTCAAAAAACAGGTGGATGTGGCACTTTGGGAGATAGTTTAGATGTTACAGTGGTGTAGGGATGATGTTTGGACTTGATGATGCTGAAGGTCTTTTCCAACCATGATGATTCTATGATTCTGTGATACTTTTTCATGATGCATCATTTTTCCATGATATTGTGGCAGGTCTCTACAGATTGTGCAATGCTACATAATATCATTGAGGACATATCATAGCATGATCATAAGTTATATATTTACTTTATGCATGGCAGCACTGCTTAACATGAACTGATACATCTCATGTTTGCTTTCAGCTCATCGTGCAGCTTGTGCGAAAACTTTAACACTTAATGTACTGAATGCACTGTGGAATTCTATATTAGTCTAAAAATAAAACACAAATTAAATACTATCGCAAAGAAAATGTAAAATCAAAATATGATGTATGAAAATTCTGTCATTAAAAATGTCTTAAAAGTAGCTCTTCCTGAAACCCTGCTTCTGGAAACACTTGATTTGATTTGGAACAAAGATGAACAATGACCAGCGGGATGGTAGAGCGACATCTGAACAGTTCAACTTTCCCTGTATCCACACACAGCAAAGAGTATTAAGTCCCAACGTATCTTTGAGATGAGAACCATGTCTACAGAAGTGAAGCAGCCTTTGCACAGAAAGCTTTGAAAGCAGAAAGAAAAATAAAATCCCTCTCTAAAATGTCCCTAAATGATGGGCCAAATGTATCTGTGATGCAGAGCAGTGATCCTGAGGGCAAGCAAGCTGATGGAGGAGCATCCATCCTAGCACAGACCTAGCCTTGAGGACAACCAGCATGGCATGACAGAGAGATGGGGAAGCCATGCTCCAAGGTGGTGGTTAGCCCTCAGGGTAGCCTGGGTAACTAAAAGCCTGCAAAGCCAATTACATTTCCCAGTTTCATTGCTTAGCTGGAAAGGTCAGAGCAGCCTCAGGCTCAACATGACACATATCAAACAGCTGTTCATGGTGCAACACGCTGCCCTCTGTCCCAGCCACCTTCTGGCACGAGGACTTACAGTAGAAATAGTGCTTGGGCAGGTTACAGGGTCCTAACTGTGCTAAAATGTGTGTGTGGGATAGAAACATTATCTTTGAAGGTATAGGCTATATGCAAATTCAATATCACCTTTGCTATTAATGACCATGTGTTATTAGGATACAATACATGGAAAATCACAGCCACAAACAACTTCACAAATGTACCAGCCTGGGACCTGATGTCTTGGTAACTAACTGACTGCATAATGCAGACCACAAATTTTCCCAAAAGATCAACACTTCTGGAACACGGAAAGGTCACAAACCAAAACTGGGGGAAATGACATGTGCAGTAGCAATTTTAAATGTTGCTGTTCAGGGCCACTGGTATCAAATAGCTTTTGTTTGTGTGCTTTAGGGTTTTGTTTGCTTTGGGTTTTTTCATCTTTTAGGCTATCCTAGGCGTGAACATCCCAATTTGGGATCTTAGATAATGCTTTAATCCAATTTCCTTGGGACTTGGCATATTTTCTTTGCTCAGAGATTTGCTACTACCGACAAAGAGAAGGATTATTCACAAGAAATCACATCAGTCATCAACTATTCATTTATTGTGGTCAATGCTTTAATTTGTATTAGTGTTAGATTAAAATCATTACCGTGATTGTCTAAAATCGTCATCAGATACAAGATTCCTCCTTTGTGATCAATCATGCATCTTTCAACTGGACAATTCAGGAACAGAAATTTTCAACACTAGTCCAAGAAAAATCGAGATGTGTGCTTATGTTCCTAATAAAAGCATAAGTGACATTAAAAGTCTGCACATAATTCACATTCAAATTATGATGTCAGAACTGAGCCTCTTCACTTGGTCTGCCCAAACCAATTAGGTTCCCCAAACCTCAGCATTTCGCTCAGGATGCCCTAAGCAGAGTAACATGCCCCTGTATTTTACAGCACCCATTCAGCAAGTATCATGACTGTGCTCCTCACACCATGGACAATTACTTCATGCAGTAAATCAGGGACTCCTGGAGCGCACCAGGCTTAAGGCACATGTACAGAGCATCTGGGCAGGACATGCACATGAATTCTATAAAACCTGCACCGACCAAGTTTCCAGACTGAGAAAAAGGAGGATATGTCCAGGAGAACCCAGATGTATGAGTAACTGAGCCTAATCACAGGAGGAATTGTGAAGAGGCAGATTAGGCTACAGATGACCATCATTGTTAGAAAATGCCCTCAACAAACTCTAACAACCAGCTATAGCACGCATGCAAAATTCAATTTTCTTTTCAGGGGAAATGAAAAAATTACACTCCTGACATAAAAATTATCTTCCTCTGACATCTTCAAAATCTAGTGCCAATGCGTGAAAACATGAGACCTTCTTAAAAGCAAAGGTACAAAAGCAACCTAACATCAGGGGGTTTTGGCCAATGTACCTTTCCCTAATGTCATCCTTAAAACCTGCAGGATACATGTTGCTAGCTTCTGCAAAAGCAACTGAGATACACACCTTGGCAGTTCTCAGCCAGAAACATTATGAGAATTAATCCAGAACTGCAAACAACTGGCACAATCAGAAGCAACTGTTAAAAACAAAAACAAAACAAAGAAAAAAAAAGAAAAAAGGAAAGAAAAAATTCTTAAGGAGCATACTAGACAAACCTAGCAATGCTGACGCTCTGTCCATAGCAAAATGGGTTTAATTCAATTTAAGAGTCTTCATAGATTATTGTATCTTTTTAATTAAATTAATTTAAAAGCCTATTTTATTTTTAACTGGTGAAAATTTCATGCATAAACCCGAGAATAAACAAATAGAAAGATGCTAAGGCAGCGGGACAATAATATGCCTTTATGTGCAAAACAACTTGATTCATTAGTGTGGCAGAAGCAAACTTTTAAAAGGGACTTAAATGTGGTCAGTCTAATCCAGATCCAAATCTAGTCTGGTTACTTCATCGTAATTGAGATCAGATTCCAATGCCACCAGCAAAAGTTGCAAATACTCTTCCGAATGGCACTGGTTCACCCTCACATTTGTCAGCAGAGCTTTAGCAATACTTTTTGGCACCTGGGATGCCTCCTTCCCTGGATTGCTTCTGGCTGCTCCGGCTGGCCGGGGTGCACCGCTGCCCAGACGATGTCTACAGCAAAATCAAACCCTGTCTCGGTGCGGCTCTACCTTTGGGAAAACACTGGACAACATCCAGTTAGGGAACAAAGCGATTGGAAGGCAAAGGTGTCTGCAATAGGTGGATAAAAGGAAAAGTGACCGAATTGGGAATAAATTCCAAGTTTGAAGGGGGGGGGAGGTTTGACTGTGCTTTCCTAATTCTGTCCAGGACTCAGAGAGAGTGAGCCAGAAAAAAATAGCACTGGGGGAGTTATTTTCTCATGGTATCTCCAGCCAAAAGCAAGTTGTTACCAGAAGTCTTCTGAGACGCACTGAGTCAGGAACAGAAAAAAACCCACTCTCTGGGACTTAAGGCAAGATGTAGATGACTTGAGGCACCCACTTCCAAAGCTGTTATCCAGAAAAACTCCACCCTGAAGCCACACAGCCTGGGAAGTGCCAGCATCCACAGGGCTCCAGTGGAATGCCGACATGGGCCTCCAAGCCCCACGCCAAGCTACGTGGTGTGGGCAAGCTCGGGCACAGACACAGGGAGGAATCCCTGGCTGCAGACTGCTCATTCTCCCAGAGACCAGGAAATAAGAACCAGGAGGATTTTGTCCCCAGGCATCTATGCTCTGAAGAAACCTACATCTCTCCAGGCTGCTCCTCCCCTTTGCCAGCACAAGGCACATTCATCTCACCCGGGCTTTTCTCACATCTTATAGGCAAAACCAAATGCCTGGTGCGGGTCCAGTCTGGGAAAGGGATGGCTCAGCTCCCCAGCACATTGCAGGGTGAGGGTCCTTCGCAGAGGTTGGGCAGGGGGCTCAAGTCTGAGAGATGGTGAGTTATGGCACAACGGGGCCTGTGTTAGTTCACCTGAGTCCCTGTACTAGCATGCAAGCAGTAAATAGTCTGTCTGCAAAAGCATTGCACCCTGAAGTCATGGGCCACATCCATCCACACTCTGGGCTGCTCTTCAGACAAGGGTGGGGAGTCAGCGATAGGAAGGAGAAGGCTTCGTTGTACACATGTTTAAACAAGTTCAGGCGGTATTTTTCCTGATATTGACACTGATTACAATTTTCTTTATATATTGCATATGTATAAGTGTATTTATACATGTAAACATTTGTACATGTGCCTTTTAAGTTATGAATATATGGATACATATACTTGGTATTTAGATAGACTGTTAATAGACAGTTTCACCCTGCATTAGCAGCACTTCAAAACCTCAAGCAGGGCTACTGTAAGGCTGGAAGCCTGTCTGTTTCTGAAGAAAACTCTAAAATATAATTCTCCCTTTAAGTCATGTCTTCACTTTTCGTATAACACTGTAAAATCCAATCAAGGAACATCACCAGAGGCTCAGCACTGTGTGTGTGCAAGCAGGTGTCCCATCCATCTCTGGTATTGATACTACCATCAGCCCATGTGAGAGACTCAAGCAGCAGTAAATAAGTTTGACACAGCTTTAGCTTTGAGTTGTTTTGTTTTGTTTTTAAAAAGGGAATTGAAAGCAGGACTAAATAAAATGAAAGGGGTCACAAGTCTGTGGCCAAAATGGAACAATAACCATAGTAAACTGTTGGGCAATAAGAAGCAAGAAGAAGTTTTATTGATTTGTTTGTTTGTTTGTTTGTTTGTTTTCTACCCTCCTTGAATGTTTTCCACTCCATGTCAACCACTGGTTTGTGGAAATTGATTCCTTCTGGATCTTTCCCAGTTATGTGTGCTGGGACACTGGCAGTCTGAAAGACAGGCAGAGCAGTTGCCTCTGATCCAGACTTCTTGTTTCTTTTGTGAAAATGCTCCTCTCTCTCTGTGATGGGCTGTATTTGCACTGTGAGAGCAGGAGCTCCCAAAGCATTGGGAGCTCCAGCATCCATCTGGTAGTGTCAAGTGGCTTCTAACCCATCAGCAGTAAAACACACAGCAGTCTATATACATTGCAGCTGTTTACAAAATGCCCATTACAGCAGAATGTGACGGTGATAGTGTGCTGCCACTTCCCTTCTACAAAATGCTTGTGCCTGGTTTGCAGACCAGCTGAGCTGCTGAACACCAGTCATTTTTGCCCTCCTGTCAGTCATCAAAGCACAGACCTACCTGTACCAAGGCTGTCTCTGTACCCTTCTGTACCAACCACCAAGCATAGCAGTGTTTCGAAATAATGTGTTGAAGGTATCAAAAACAGGGTCATGAGATCTAGTTATTTCAAAATTATTTGCAAACTCTCACCCCCATAAGACCTCACAGACTGTTTGACAACTTACCTTTCACTTGAGCAGCTAATAAAAGCTTTGGACTCTTGTAGCAGTTCTACCTGTAAATGGAGTCGAGGGAGCTGAAGGACTCAGCACCTGGACAGGTAGAAGTCCCAAGACAAAACCTTGTCCTACCTGCCATGGGAAGAGACTTACTCTGATCACCTGCAATGCATGCACTTGTTATAAAGCCACTTACCCAGCAAGAGGAAACTGCTCTCAGTTAGATGAAGCCAATGCTCATTACTGATAGTGGAAGAAAGCTCAATGTATGTGTGATCCGCAGAAGAGCTACTCAAATGACTGTGAACTGTTTAAATAAAAGCAGAGTTTGGCTCTGAATAATCAGCATCTTAAGAATATCAATAGGATCTCGGTGGATTAAGGGAAAAATTAGTTACAGGTGGCTTTCTAATTGACCAGAGAAAATCTTGGGAATTTAATCAACACATTTAGTCTACACATCAACAACTCATTTCACAGATGTTTTGTTAAGAGATCCACAGGCCTTATGTTGAGGAAAAGCTCCATTCAACAATCTCTATTTTTACTCACGTTGTTGAGTGAAGAGAAAATAGATGCTTTGGTTGAGAGTCGAGGTCCTGATTTGTTGCACATGGTGAAGCAGCAACCAGTCCATCCCAGGACACTTACAAAGTGAGCATATAATGAAAGAGCAGGTGCCTAAAAGAAATGGGAGGAACACAGACTAACAGGGAAGGGATTAAAATTAATACAATGAATATCAGCCTCCCGGAGCCATTCTCAGGTATTTTGGAGATTAACTGATTCTTCTCAGATGCATAAAGCTCAGTGAGTCTGAAGTTTTCTATGGAGATAGTGAACATACAGTGTTTATTTCTTGATGCCTTTGAAAAGGCTCATTCTGGAAAAAAAATTATAATAAAATCTGTTATTTATTTTTGGTGTAATATTTATTAAATGGTCTGAAAGGAAAAAAAAAAAACAAAACAACTTTCTGCAAAATGAGAAGAAAAAGCAGCATTTCTGAAAACAAAGTATCCACATGAGAGGATTTTTTTGTTGCTCCAGTACAAGCCACGTCTTCATTTGCTCATTTATATTAGCATTATTGATGCATCAGGAGAAAGAGCAACACAAAGAGTGTTCTTCAAGCAGATAATAAAATCCCTCATTCTCCAAATCGAAAACAGATTGCTTCATGCCTGAAAAAAACCCAAACTGGTCTTGTCGTAGGCATTGTTTTACAAGGGAAAAAAAGACGATACTCATTTGTAAAATGAGGAACTTTCACAAACAGTAAAAACCAAAAAGTGCTGACACAAGAGAGGAAGAATGTTACCACAGTGCAATGTGAAGAAAAGAGACCAAAAATCCAAACCTTTACGCTTTCAAACCTATGTGTATATGCCCTCACTACATTCACTCTCTCACTCTTCTCTTTATGATGTGACTCAAACATTTTAAGTGAAAAGACTAGAACTCCCTCCATGTTGAGTTGGCTTACACCAAGTTAACATGGGCAATAGGTATGTGTGCCCACAAGTGCTTCTGCCACCTTCTTCGTGGATTTAAATCTGATTATTTCCTCCTTTGAGGAAATAGAAGCCCATTTTGTATCTGTGAACTGTGCTTAAAGGTAGAATAGGCTGAAGCATTCTTGTTATTGATGAACTTCCTTCTGTCCCTTTCCATATTTCACTTCTTTGATAGGTTTGGGGGTTTTTTTTATTTGATTCTCTGGATCAAGGAATATATTACCCGAGGACCATAAGGCAACTAGAAAAATGGTTCCCTTGCTTGTGTGGGAAGTATTAGAATTGCTGTAGTATATATACACATAATAACAACTTAAAGAATAAATGGGTTTATCTTTCAAAAATGTCTCATCCCTTTGCCACTGAGAGGAACTGATAAAAGAGAATAATTACTCCACTCGATTATGTTTGACACTATTTTTAGTCAAGAAGAAACAATGGTTCTAAAAATCCTTGAAAATAAACCAGCACAGATAGTACAACTGGAATTTTGCAGAAGCCACAGTATTCCCATAACCATTTAAGAAACTAGATGGGGAAAAAAGGCATCAAATTTGTCCACCTTGTCTTCTACTTAGGAAAGTAACAGCCTTCTACCTAGGAAAATAAGTAACACTCTGCTTCCTGACCACTGTCCTGTCTGTTGAAGAACTTCTTTAAAAACCCTGTTTCTTCAGTATGTCTTTGTCGCAAACTAAGACTGTGATCTAACTATTAGTCAAGAAGGGATCTTCCTGGAACGGGACCTGCTGGTGGGTATCATACAGAGGCTTGGATGAGCAAAGTCTCACATGTCTGTTTCAGGCTGCGATGACCACCTTAAATTGACACCAGAGGAGATGCTTCCTTCTACAGACAGCAACTCGTTGAGACACTAAGACCAAACTTTTTATGAAACCAGAAGGCTTGAAGACCATACTGCCAGCAAGATGTATTTCATCAAACATGTATTGTAGTCTGAGAGGATAGAAAAATAAGCAGTGAGTCAGGAAAGATACTTATTTCAGATTTTAGTAGTAGTAGTAATATTTAAACTAAACTGTAGGAAAAAGAAAGGGACAAACTGAGAAAAGGACCTCTTTGTAGATGGTAAATATAGAAAGACAGTTTCTATATTTAGAAACAGGGGTTTCCAGTCAATTATAATAGTAAAATGTTTTTAAAATAGCAATAATAATAAAAATATAAAGGATTAGCTATCTCATCCAAACAAACAGGATGAAGATCTGATGCAGTTTATTAAATACTAGTAGTTTAGTTTGTATTTAATAGAGAAAAAGCAGCAGAAGTAGGGAAGTAGTTGAGTACTCTCAGCTCTTCACCTGAAGGACCACAATTGTTGCAGTGGGTGTTGCAGGTATTATGATAATGGAAGGGAACTGAAGGAAGATACAGCAATAACTGTTTGCATTTCGATGGCATGGAAAGCACTCTGGGAGAAAGCATTGGGGGTGTCTCAGAGAGTCATGCATGAGAAAGATTCAGAACTGTCTGTGAGCTAAAGGGTGTGTTTCAAAATGGCCATAAACCTCGCTCATATAGGTATGGGGACATTAAGCTGTGAAGCATCCTCAAAGTATAAAATATTTATTAGGCACAGGGTTGAACTGGAGACAGGCTCTGCAAAAGAAAATATATAAATTTTAGAACTTCTCTTCTTTATATTTTCTTCATTATTGAGTGATTTCTGCTTTTTCCAGTCCTTGTTAAGCTGCCTTCCTCTTTATCCTATTTTGGTTTAGATAACGACTTAGAAATTATAACTGCTGAATACACTTGCTGATTGGGGAGCATCCAGGGGACTGGTGCTCATATCGCTTTATATCCATCCAGTGGAAACAGCAGATATTTCCCAGATCTGTGAAGAATCAGGTACTGAGGTATGAAAAGATACCTGCTCATCATGCCCCCTGTGTGACTGTGTTTGCTGATTTGTTATCTGAAAAATATCCCATTCACTGTACCGGTGACATATTCTGTATTGAATTTGATAATGAGGATAATGGTATTCAGTGCTTTCTTTCTTCTCATTGAACTCAGATTTGCTTTTCAGCCTGAGACTTAAAACTATTTGGTCTATGGGAGGTCTGGATAGGCCTCAACAAAGCTGTGAATTTGTCTGCTCATTTTCAATGACTGCCAACTCACATCATCTACCAGCCATGCAACAACAGTGGGAACCCAGAGTTTGAATTTTCATGAGGGTTTTTGGTTTGCATGGCAAAGTTTGGGCAGAGGAGGGGAGGCTATATGGGTGGCTTCTGTGAAAAGCTGCTAGAAGCTTTCCCTAGGTCCAACAGAGACAATACCAGCTGGCTTCAAGACAGACCCACCACCAGCCAATACTGAGCCTGTAAGCAATAGTGTAGCACCTCTAGGATAATATATTTAAGAAGGAAAGGAAAGGGAAAAAAAAAAAAAAAGGAGCAGCAGCTTTTTCAGCCAGAGACAACTGAGAAGATGCAACAAACAACTCTGCAGACAGCAAGATCAATGAAGAAGAAGGTGGAGAAGTGCTCCAGGCACAAGAGCAGAGACTCCCCTGCAGCCTCTGGAGAAGGCCATGGTGAGACAGGCTCTCCCTGCAGCCTGTGGAAGTTAACAGTGGAGCAGATATCCACCTGCAGCCCGTGGAGGATATCATGCCACAGCAGGTGAAGGGACCTGAAGGAGGCTGTGGTACTGGAGCAGAGGAAGAGATGAGAAGTCCTCCCCCTGAGGAGGAAGGAGCAGCAGAGACACCATGGGTCGAACTGAACACAACCTTAATTTTCCCCTCCCCCTGTGCTGCTCAGGGGGAGAAGGGAGAGAAATTGGGAATAAAGTTGAGACTGGGAATAAGGGAGGGGTAGAGGGAAGTGTTTTAAGATTTGGCTTTATTTCTCATTGCTCTAATCTGTTTTGCTTGGGTAATAAAATTAGATTTTTTTTCTAAGATGGTTTTGTTTTGCCCATGATGGCAAGTGCTGAATAATTCCTTCCTGTCCTCATCTCAAAGCACGAACCTCTTGTTATATTTTCTCTCCCCTGTCCAGCTGAGGAGGGGAGTGAAAGGGTGACTTTGGTGAACACCTGGCCACCAGCCAGGTTCAATCCACCACAATGGATTATGATACACTTTGAAAAAGTATTAAACTCCAAGTATAGCCAAGATGTCCTTATACATCCTCATTAATTGGTGATGATTGTCAGGACCTTCCTTTGATGCATAATTATGACTCCTATCAAAACTTTTAGGATTACAAGTACAAATGTAATCCTTGATGACTCTGGGAAATGGACTTCTCATTACAATCTGCTTAAATAAATATACTGGACTTTGTAGAAAGAGAGAAGATTGGACCAACAGCATCTTTCATGAGAGCTGTGAATGCAGAGGGAGATTTGATAATGACAGTGGCAACAATTTGAGAAGCCAGGGGAAGTCTGTAAGCAATTACCACAGAGATTTTTCTTTTGCAGTGTGCTGTCAGACAGTCCAAGTTTTCCCTTTCTTCATTTGACATGAGAAACATAAGGCTGATGAATAAAAGTTACATTTTCTATCTGAACGTGCAGTTGCCTTGATCTGTGGACATCATGTTGGTGTATAGAAATGTCTAGTGAAGTATTGCTATTGCATCCCACTGAAAAATGCCTCCAATGGGTCTATTTTAAGAGCTCTCACGAGACTCAGCTCAAACACAGAGCTTCCACATGAAAGAAATAGGTTCACCTTTAGCATAAGCTTCATATGATACATTTAGGTTTAGCGATTACAACATCCTGAAACTAAAATGGTAGGCTAATTAACAGTTGGAATGAACTTCCTGAGTCATTGCGTTCATGATCTCCTGCCTTTACTGGCAGCATTATATAACATCCCCACTAAGCAAATTCAGATGAAAGTTACTCAGTTTTTACTGTTCTTCTCATGCAAAGGTTGTTCCACACCCTCCCTGCTCTGATGGTCAAGATTTTTTTTCTCTTTTCCTGCCCAATTTCAGATCTACTTTATACCCATTTGTTCCTGTTCCAGTACTGGACTTAGGCATAAGTAGCTCTTTTCCCTTTCCATTTTCCACTTATTTTATTTATTCGTAGCAAGCAATTATATCCCATTTTGGCCTTCATTTTGTCAGGCTAAGAGAGATAGGCTTTTGTAGTCTCCTCCTTTTGGAAGACAGCCTTCCCCAATCCTCTCTGCACCTTCTCTGTGCCTGCTTCCCTTTGAATTGCCTGATTATGACTGACAGGAACAGTACATAGTAGCCTAAATACGTTTTGCTATAGTTTGTACCAGAGTGACAATACTTCCCTCTCCCTCCTAGAGTATCTTCTAGGGTGTCTTCTTCAAGACTGTGTCATGCTGGTAGCTCACAGTAACCTTCTGAGCCATTACTATGACTACATAGTCTTCCCTTAACACTTTTCCAAATAATGAGTTTCAGTATATAGAGAAATTCTTGGCATTAATCCCTAAAAGTGTGATGACTTTATACTTATTATAAAGTTTCTATTTCTATTATGCCAACCCTCAAGGTCATCCTCATTATTGTAGTATTATTGTTTCATCTCAACTCTCTTTGGTACTAAAAATATCCCAACAAGTCCCTAGAGAGAGGATGACATGAGATCAAGCCTCAGCGCCAAGTCTTCCAGGAAGAGACCTTGTCTACATCCATCTAAACATACCATTTTCCCTGCAGCAGAAGGCATGGTTGTCTTCTCCTTTCACCAGCCACCCTACAGTTCTTGTATGTATCCCCATCCCCCAAGTCTGAACCATGCTGCCAGATTCAATGGTGTGCTGAAGTCTGGAGGCATTATACCCACTGTAGTTCTTCTGTCTAGAAAGTCAATACTCTATCACAGGCAGATGTGCATGGGATAATATATAACACAAAACTTGTATTTCGTCATGTTTTCAGCATCTTTGATCATCTCTGGTGCTCAACTGCTTGTCCTTCAGATCAAGACATATGGAAAGACTGCCTGTAAGAAATTATCATGGCTACACCTGTTTTGCAGAATTAATGGTAGGTGAGAACTACGCTGGTGCAAAAATTTGGAGATCTTTAATACATTGAAAAAAAAAATGAGGGTTCCTGAAAACTCTCCTTTTTTTTTTAATTCACAACAGACTTTACATTTACAGGAAACCACTTCTAAAATGCACCAGATTGCAATATTTTCTGTGTCAGCTATTTAAAGCGTTCCCAAGAGCTTTCCTTTTGCCTACCCTCCAAGCTTCCTTCTCCCAGTTCAGCCTGGAATTCCATTATAATTGAGCTGATGATCCAATTTTTGCTCAAACCACTTTCACTGCTGGCAGTGACTAGCCTCATATGAAATAACTTTGTGAAGTTGACAAAAACTGGAATTTGATCTCCTATGAAGGTCCATGCTTTCCAAATGCATTCTGGTAAAAGTAGAAAGAGATTGCATCACTGAAGTCTGCACTCAATTCAGAAGACTTTTCTCAGCACTGCATCGCACTTTGTGACTTTGCGAGGCAGCGTTCGGAGATTTCACACACAGTACAGACCAAAGTTGCCCATTTCCTTCATCATCATAGGATGGAATTAAAAACATTTGGCTGTGCTGCCTAATAGGCAGCTGCTTGCAATTAGATGGAGGATTACATCCATTTCTTAACTAACTTCACAACTGGATAACTGCAGTATGAGCAATATACGGTGAAAATTTGCCAGCGTGTTGAACATATCTGCATTTCTAGTGGTTTCTGTACCTTGCCCTCATTTTTCCAGCCTGCTCACACGCTGCCTGACTCTTAGCATTCCCACCATGTTGCAATACAGCTGCTTAAAGACTTAAGGTTTCTGTCAGTCTTTACGTAGATGTGCAGCTCTGTGGCAGGACATAGGTTGCAAAACAAAAGCATTTGATCTTGCTAAAAATATCATTAGCGTCTGCACAGAAAGCCAGTGATATATTTTTTTATATACTGCACTTTCATTTCCCCTACTAAACTGAGGTTAAGTCCCACACATCTCGCTCACACGAATAGTCTTATTGACGTGGCTTTGCGCAGAAAATTAAGAAACAATTTTCACTGTTTCTTCCAAAAGCAGAAATAACATGAATGTTACTTCTGAGGAAGCAATCACATTTGCTACCCCTTAAAAAAAGATGTCACAAATTGAGACACAAAATACGTCTTTTCTGAAAGTCTAGGTGACAGAAAACACATCAAGCTCAAAAGCTATCAATTCTGAACATGTATGGATACTGAAAAAACTCATTTCTACAATTCCTGCCTCCCACTAGATACTCTGCCCTACTGGAAGACACCGATATCCATAGATCATAATGTTAATGCAACAGGCCTTAAGGCAAGTTCAGAGAGCAATAAGGTGCATGGGAATCTATTGCACTTAACCTGTGAGAGCCCATGCGCCAAATATCCTCTCTATCCCTGCCTAGGAAAACAAACAGTTTAGGCTGTGATGATTTTACCATCTGGAAAAGAGCAAAGCAGGGAAAATCTTTTCGAGGTCTCTTACAGTTCCTAATATTCTGTGATTCTGTATGATTCTGTGATTCTGTGAAAATGTAGCATACCAACTGAGGACAGAGTGATGGCTGGCAAAGGTCTCAGTCCTTCTGTGGACTCAAGGAAGGCACCAGAGGGTGTCATTTAAGGACAGAAGAGACCGGTTTGATATGACAGTCAAGGAAAGAAGGAGGCAGAAGGACAGAAGGGTTATAAACTGGGGTAGAACAAGAAGATGAAGAGAAGGTTACTCTGAGACGCCAGGCAACAAACCTTGGAGTGTTAATGCATACTGTGGGTTCCCCCCATGGGTTCTTGCTGCTTCCACTGCTGTTTTACAGGGAAAATTACTGGGCAACAGCCCTACTGAGGTGATGGCCATGAATGCTCTTGGAGGTCTTTTCCAACTTTAGTGATTCTCTGATTCTTTGATTCTATGGTTCTATGAATGCTGCTTCTCACCCTGTCAGATCTGTCCAAGTGACCAATTGGAAGACAGGATTTGTTGTCTATTTGTTGTCAAAGCCTTCCAGGATTTGTTGTCTAACAGGCAGCGGCTCCCCCAGTGATATGGGCTTGTACAAGTGAGGGACAAAGGACAGGACACAGTGGACTCTGTAGACCACTCCCAATGTTAAGGGAAAAAAAAATCTCAAGTTTACAATGGGACTTAATGAAGGAACTGTGGTGCAGGGGACAGGACACTGCTGCACACTTAAACCAATCTGATACTCCTTATCTTTGCAATCTTTCATCAACATTTCTCAGAACCGCCCAAAATCAGAAATTAAAGCCTACCTTAACAGCTCACCTTCTGGCCAAACTCACAAGCCACCAAGCACAGCTGAAGTATTCAGAATGTGAATGCGGTTTTCAGTCCATGTGTGAAAAGAGGAAGGAGGAGATAACAAAAGCTGTGGGCATTTGCTGGCCTCTCATTTTTCAATTTATAACTTATCTTTTTAATAATGAGCTTCCTAAAACTAACATTTTTAAACTATATCTTTAGCCAAGGACTCATATATGGGTCAAAATCTCATAAACTAGATACTTTCCAGATTTAAAAGAATTTACTCTCCAGCATCCAAACTGTCATCTAATTTAAGTTACTGATAAGCTTGCACTGGTGACAAAGGGAACAGAGATTAGTTTTTCGAAGAGAAGTGGGACAGAGAAGCTATCTTTTAAAAGATAACTTCAAAGGAAGGAAGTCAAATAACCTGCTGTCACATTATGTTGGCATTCTCCTTGGCTCTTGAATCTAAATTTTGTAGAGAGGATAAGGATACTAAAACCTAAGGTCCTGGAGTTTCCACTTCCTATTGGTTAACTGCTTTTACTGGAAGCAATTAATACCTATAAATCTGTCACAGGATGCGATATTACTGATTATTTCATCTGGAAAGAACCACCTCATGTTTTTTTCTTCTCCCGTCCCTACTCATGTGTTCTGTGACACAAGGTTTTCTTTCTTTTCCCATATTCAGGAGCATGTCCAATCTAACTTTCAGATCCTATTTGCTCACCAAGAAAACCCAGAATTCAGACAGTAAGTGCAGAGAAATTTTTGAAAAAACACCACAAAGCTTTCAAAACAGCATTCAAAATCATTAGCTATCATAGAAAACAGAACATGTTCCTTCAGATAGCCCGTTTCCTTCATGACCCTCCCCTGAAAGTCTTGGTTCCCTTGACTTTGGCCAAGACAAATTAGTATCAGAGCTGATCTCATAGTTTGTGTATTCTAATGAAAATATAACAGTTTGAAAATATCTCTGTGCCTAAGAGGACCTGTACTTATAGCACTTTATACTCTATCATACTACATCTCCCATAGTCTTCCACATACATGACTCTACATGCCACACAGGAGTAGTCCAGCTTTACAGCAGCATCAAGCTTTTCTGTAAAGGAGCAGAAGACACATAAGGATAGAGCCACAAGACAGACTTAGGCATGTCAGATGCACAAGTTTGATACCAACCAATTGCCCAAGGCACATACAGTACTTTGCCTGCAGTGTGCTCCTTTGGCTTCCTAATTTTGTTGCCTGGCTTGACTGCTGCTACCAGACATGGTGGCTCAGAGAAATCCTTTGCAGCCCATAGATCCAAAGCAGCAGAACCAATGCCCAGGCATGCTCCTGTTTCCTACACAAAATGCTGGAGGAGTGAAGGAACCTATTTCTCATGCCAATTCCTGCCTTTTTTAATATCACAGACTCATATTGAGAGCAGAGATGTAGACTGTAGGGTTGGACACCATGTTACAATCCCTCTTCTTCCTAAGGGGACTTAAACGTCTTCAATGTATGTGCCTAAACAGTGTTTGAGTGATCATTCTCACACCAAGGCCATAGGAAAACACATTCAGATTAAAGTGCAGTAGATGCCACAGGAAAAATATTTCCAGTGCACAACCTTAGCACTTTGTTACTGGTAACCCAAGTAATTTTCTCACCTAATGTGCTGTGTGTTACGAATCACATGTGTACATGACGTGAGTCAGCCAGTGCATCCAATGCCTTACTGCAGCCTCATCCAGGGAGCGTCTTGGGGATTTTTTCCCCTCTCTTAAATAAATGTTCTGGACCATGAGGACTGCTTAGTTTTCGTGTGGAAGCGATTACTCTAAAAGACACAAGCAATGTGAACATCCACAATTAGTATGCTAGCCAACTGGATAGTTTTCAGAAGATTTCTCTCTGCAGTGTGAAAAAGAAAATGTGCAGAGCAGCTATGAGAGAAGGAAAGCCAAGGTCAGGGCAGTTCCCAGGAGCTCTTCCTGTTTACAAATATGGAGCAAGCTTGCAAAAACCTGGAATTAAGTTAATCTGAACATCTGTGAACGTAACTGGGATTGGAAACTGGCCTTGCATGCACCTTCGCAGGGATACCATATTTCTGGGTTAAATGTGAGAAAAAGCATTCTTTGATAACTACCATCTCATTGTTAGGCAGCAGATTTTACCACAAAATGTTTGATGTTTGTCACTGACAAGAAGGTTTTATCCTTCTCACATGATGTGACACAATCTCTGGCCCCAGACTCAGAATACATCAGCCGATGTCAACACTTTCTCCTTCCACTTTCTAAATATTGCTGATCAGGCCAAGTTTCATTTCACTGAAAAGGCCACTTTCTTTCCTGACTGGGTGGAAGAGAGAAACTCAGAAGCATTCAGACACACGATAGCTGTGTCTCTGTCCATTTTGACTGCAACCTCTGCATATTTCAACTGGAAAACTTCTCTAGTGCGCAAGGCAGCAGAATGTGAATTTGTTGTTGGGGTACCAGCACCCAGGTCCTGCTGATCCAACTTGTCTCCTCTCCTCCAACCACCTCTCACTCAGGACCATTTTGCCAAAAGATTTTGCCTTATACTTCACTCCTGCAGCTCGTTCCGCCTGGAAAGAGCTGCAGGAGTGAAGTATAAGGCTTTACAGGCATGTAAACCACGCTGAACTAAAAAAAAAATTGATTTTAAGTTGCCACATGACCACTCTTATTTTCTCATCTTTGAAAAAGCTTTGAGTTAAAATTCATGAAAAGTGCATAATTAGGATAATTTTTACATTCTGCTCAGTGTTGCAGCCAAAGCAGAGCTCTGCTCTCACAACTGATGATTTTTGGAGCTAGTGATACAATAGGGTGTCTGACAATCACTGACTCTTCTTGCATGGCATCCAGCTTGGAGCATTCATAACATACTTACTTTGTTCAGCATCTTTTTACATACATCTTCACACACATATTCTGTCCTTTACCACTTGTTTATCAAATAGTTGAAACCAAAAGATCTTCAGGGAAAAAAATCAACTCATACTTTCCACTCACATGAAGCTGTCTGTCATTGGCAGTTTTTCCACTTGAAATTCACATTATTCCTGTTCTAATGGTTCCTTCTTCACATACCCTTCTCCATCTCTCCACCTTCCTTACCTTGATGATCCGTCATGTCCTCAGGAGTTACAGGCTAACAGAACATTATTTTTTCCACTTAGGACATGAAAAATATTGTACTCCTCATGAAAAGACTTTCTGAAAAGACAACTAGGTCTAGAGAGTCAAAAGTGATGCCACTGATACCCTACTGGCTGCACTGAAGAGTAAACATGGGTCTGGTTGCAGAAATGGTAGCCTGCTCTAAGAATATTTCTGTTCAAATCTGAGTATTTATTGGGTAGGAAGCAAAAGATAAAACCACTTTAAAACAAGACAAAACATTTGAAATAGCAAGGTGTTTCAATGGGAAGTCCCTTTGGTAGGTAGAGGACACTCAATTCTAATTTCTTATTCAATTAACCTCTTTATTTTGAGCCAAGCAGAAAATGTGATTTCACTCAGGGAATTTCAAGATGGTGCCTTTGAAAGCTGTAGGACTGTTCTGCTCTTGGCGAGAACAAACAAGAGGAAGGATAAACAGGATGGTGCAGAATGGAGAAAAAACAGGGTGTTGTTTGTCTCTAGAAGCAAAGCAGCTGTTCAGTCAGGTCAGATAGTCTGGGGTGGTAGGTAAGCCATGATTACCTTTGCTTTAGACCCCAGACTTTTCCCTCTTTAGGGAAAGATCAAGAAGAAAGGGAGAAGGTGTAAGAAGGTAGCCATGGGGTTTGAGCGCAGAAAGGGGACAAGAAAGCATCAGGCAGAATGCTGTCGGCAGACATCTAAGCATGGTCCAGTCCCATGGGATGGGATGGGCCTCCTGTTTGGGCTAGTCTGGATCATCCAGTGACTGAGGCTTACTAATAAAGGGAATAGTCTCCATGGCAAAGGAGCCTTCCACTGGGGAATTCCCTAAATGTCTGCTCTGCCGAAAGCTTCCCTTTTCTCAGGATGCCAAAAAAAGCAGGGACGGGGGAGGGGAAACACAGGCTTTCTGTATTTCAGTCACCATTTAGGACTGGAAAAGCTATATACAAATTTTGTTCTAATTTCCAGTTCCCACACATTTCTGTTTGCCAGATAGGAACTTCAGGCCTCAGTGCTACAGTTGGACTTTCTCATGTGTACAAATTTCATTTTCCTGACCCCACCATCTCTTTTTCATCCTCTTTGGCACAATTAATTGCTACAGGTAGTATAATGCATGCAAAAATGGCCCCTGCTTTCCTCCTTTGAGTTCACAATTTGTCCAGACATGGAAGCACTTTGGTCTGGTGAGTATTCGTGGCTCCATTCACCCCACCACCCGCTCAGCCAAATGCATGTACCTGGTCCTTTTCCTCTGTTCAGGCATGCAAAAGCAACAGACAAATCTGCACGGAGAAGATAACAAGTTTAGCTGGATAAGCCTTAATTCTGATACCAAAGGAGGTTACTCTTGTGGGGGAAGGGAAGAGAGAAGGAGAGGAGAGGAGAGGAGAGGAGAGGAGAGGAGAGGAGAGGAGAGGAGAGAAGAGAAGAGAAGAGAAGAGAAGAGAAGAGAAGAGAAGAGAAGAGAAGAGAAGAGAAGAGAAGAGAAGAGAAGAGGAGAGAAGAGAAGAGAAGAGAAGAGAAGAGAAGAGAAGAGAAGAGAAGAGAAGAGAAGAGAAGAGAAGAGAAGAGAAGAGAAGAGAAGAGAAGAGAAGAGGGAAGAGAGAAGAGGAATTATCTCTTCTCTTCTTTTTTCCACTTTTTCTTGGTGTTGAAAACAGAAACCTCAGCCTGTGCACGTTCCCTGAATTAAAACAAGGACATGGTTCTGATGGATGTCCGGACTATTACAGGCTAAAAATATATGAACATTTTTCTCTAGTAAACTGGTCTTCATTTAAGAAAATTACATGAGTACTATAAACTTTAAAAAATATCTGAAATACATGTTGATTTAATCCTCTAGTGATTATAGTCTATCAGTGTGTCCAATTTTATTATTCCTGTGTCCAGAAATTACAGTACAATCTGATCACTTGAGGCAGAACTAAATCCCTGTTGGTGAATGGACAGCATTCGTTGACCAGCACAAGTTGTACTTTTTCTTTACTAAAAATGTCTGATGAGTCAAAAAAAAAAGCCCTTTTGAAGTGATTCAGCTTGGAAAAGAGAAGTATTATGAAAACCTTTTTTTTTTTTTGTGTGTGTGAAAAACTTCTATCCCAAAATGTGAAACAGGTGAAGGATGTGCAGAAGCAATGCCATTATTCTCCCGGCATTTTATCAGAATTTCAGGCTTGTTTGTGTGATAGATTTTGAGGCACATCCATCATGATGCTGCCACCTCCTTTTAGGTTGTACCCTTCATACTCAGGACAGGTCACCTCCCTTTTAGCTCTGGGTTGATCCTCACCGTCCACCAGGCTCTGCAGTGGCATCCCGGCTGGCCAAAGGGTAGTTTCTCACACCCAAACCCCAGAATGCGAATGCTAAGACCTTATCTGAAGAGAACAACAGGGCTGAAATTAGTTACAAGCTCTTTTCTTGACTTCATTAGCAAAGCCAAGGCCTGGGAAGGCCGAGGATGGGAAAATGTAGGCTGAAGCAAGGATGATAAAACAGGAGCCAGTAGGTTCTCCAGATGTTGGGTTCATAATACTGAGTGGCTGGGCAGTAAATTAAGTATAATGTTGTTGTTGTTGTTGTTGTTGTTGTTGTTGTTGTTGTTGTTGTTGTTGTTGTTGTTGTTAAAAATCATCATCATCATCATCATCATCTTGTCAAGGGGTAACTAAAAAAGGCCTTACAGAATTTTCTGCCACATTTTTTTCAGAAGAAGTTGAAGAAGCCTCTTCAGGCCATGCTTCGCTACTGAGAATATCCTTTTCTCAGATTACTATTTTAGATAGTTATTTTACATCCTTCTAGCTCCCAAGTGTGTCTTGTAGCTTTCAGGGGAATGGCAATACTGATTTACAAGAGGAATAAGAAGGGAGCAAGAATAAATATGAATTATGGTTTTTATTCTTATATTTATTGTACAGTTAATTTTCTGCTAAGAATATATATATTTCATGTTGATTGACATTAACATTTTTAACATAGGACCTTAAAATAATTCTTTCAGTGTCTTTTTAAAGTAAAATATTTTGGTGTTCTCATTTTGAAAAGCCTGAAATGGAGCAAATTTTTATTTCCAACTAAATCAAAGCTAACATGACATTAAACTGGGGATGCCTAAGAACACTCCTTTTTACATGGGGAAAAATTAAAGTATGTCTGCAGTAGTACAGAAACTGAAATTTCTTTTGAATTATGAGCTTTTACTAAATCAAAAGATGTATATGAACAATGAGAGCACAGTTTTATCTACCGTAATTAAGGTTACATACAAATGGAATAATAGGTTTTCCTATTCCCTCTGGTGCAAAGTGCAATTACACAGAAGCTTCACTAACAATTTCAAATATGTGGTGGGGAAAGGACTTATTTTCTGAACTTAACAATATGAAAAAAAGAAAAAAAACAACAAATATAATCTTCTGTACTTCCCCAATCTTCCCCCAGATATTAAAATAGCTGCTACAGCACAACCCCAAGTCAAAACCATATTTATTTATTGTCATTTTCCTATGCTATTTCCTATGACTATGTAGATGTGAGCAGAAGTTTGGGTTACTCTACAACAGAATATTTTCCTTTCAAAAAATGAGAAGTAGCAGGCCTTTGCTAAACAAAAATGTCTTCCTAGAATATTCTCTAAAGACATGGGAGAAAGGGTTCTTTTTTTTAAATGGGCTCTTTGTAAAACTTTAAATTTAGATGGAATATAAAATAGAGCCCCATTCTAATTAGGGTCTAATGACCCCTCACTGGTCACTGGAGAATTGTTTCAATTAAGCTGTGACCAGTGTCATTGCATATCAATAGCTAGATCCTCTAATAATGCCAATAAACTATTTCTTTTGTTTCCTTTGTTAAACTCTTCGGTTTGAAGCTATAAATTGGGGACAACAGCATCAAGTTTCACCCTATGCTTGTGAAACCATTATGGGGCGCAGAATATTCTGGGCTTTTAAATGCCCATTTCTAGCAGGGCCTTTCCATATGCCAGGCCACATCTCCTCCCTTACATGCTATTCCCACTCTTCACGCTCCAAGAAAAGGCAGAATTAAAAGATTACCCCCTTCAGATCCAAAGGGAATATACTCTTTCTCTCGTTGGTCTGACCAAATATAGCACTTGAGTTTTAAACTGACCTTATACTGAGGCTGGTTCTTAACCAGTTAATTAAAATGTGACGCATCACAAACACCGAAACTTTAAATAACTTCAGTTGCCTAAAAAAGAACTGATAGATTTTCCTAAGGGGGAAAAGTACTAGTAGCTTACTGAGAAAGCTTAGCCTCCAAGGCCAGTCTAGCTAACTGTGACCTCAGGGCCTAATCCTTGCAAAGTCCATCTGGAGAATGTCCTAATTCCACTGCCCGATCTTCACCATCATCCTTCTGCTTTTTTTTACCCACCCCTGCATCCGTTTAGTGTCCTCATTTGCTTTCTAATGACTTTCTAAAGTGAACTCAGCTTTGGTTTCTTTCCCAGATGACCTTTAGGTGGCTTTCCTTTCTGTGCTTCCCTACATCACAGCAATATGAGCCATGATGCTCAAATCTATATGAGCATCGTATCAATACCATATGCTCCAGACACAGAGCAAGTAACCAGCAACAAAGCTGAGCTCTGCTAAAACACACCTGTGACTTCCCAAAAGAGTAGGTGGAGCTGCATAGACATCTGAACCACTTCAACCGCGCTTGGAAAAAAGCAAAGGTGCTGAAAGATTTTAGCCCTGCTAGCCAGGACCAATGCTTTACATGGGGTATTTCCAGTGTAATATATTGTGGAGCTTGCTGCTTTTCTGAGCCTCCAGTAATTCAGGTCGGCAGTGTCAGGGATGAGGCAGTGACTCCTAGTCTGGACAAGGTTGCATGTCGAAGCAAGAAGGTTTCAAATGTTTCTGCCAACCTGATTTGTAAATACTGCAAGTACTATGAAAGCCTTGTTCTTCTTGGGGTTATTACTAATCAGCTGTCGAAGCTGTCACACAATTACAGCAAAGCTACTTTCATCTGGGGAGAAATTTGGAGAATAATTGCCTATTTTCTGGTTCTGTGTTTATTGTTTCACATTCAGAGTATGAGCATAACTTCTTAGCTGCAGCTTCTAATTCTGAGGTTTTCAGTCTTTTACATATCCCTATTTATTTATTTTTTCCTGAGAAAGACAAGTCTAGAGAAGGGACAGAGTGCACCCCTGCACAGCAAACATAAAACCTGCTTGTCTGAAGCTGCTTGTCTCATACCTCTCAGGGACCCCTGTAGAAGTCTGAGGATCTCTAGTGATAATGTGGGCCAACAGCCGAGAAGCAGGAAGCCAGAAGTCCTCAGAGAAGGAAGTGAAAACACTGCAGTGTTGTAATCACTGTAACCTTACCCATATGAGAACATCAAGGAAAATGAGACAGTTCATCCTTGCTGTAATTTCTTGTTACCTACACTCTGGTTTTCAAGTGCAAACCCTTTAAGTGATTAAGTCTTGCAGTTAAAAGAGCTTGCTGAAGGAGCCTTGTAGTAGCATTAATTCTCTTACGTCGTGACACACTGACCTGAAATGTTCAATTCCCTTTACGGCATCAGACTTCTTACTACCAGAGAAATCTTGTTTCATAGTAAGGACTTGACAACCTGACGATGTAGTTGAATTTCCAAAGTGAGAAAGTCCTTGGGTAAAAAAAAGGTGGGTTCAACAGATACACCTATGGTAATAACTAGGTGCCTGTTTACACTTATTAGTTGCCTCATTAAAAGTATTACTCTAAATAACATGCCAGATATATTTGTTAAAGCCATTTCACAGGAAGCTTAACTAAAAAGGAAGGAGGTTAAGGGCCAGATTTTAACCTCTGCATAAGTAGGTGGCTAATCACGGCTTCAGACATGCAGTGGAGGGGGAGGCCCTGAATCAGGGCAGACCTAAAAGATACATACATGCGTAACCTCTTCTACAACTCCTGAGCTCTTGTTGTAGGACCCGGGTCTGATCAAGAGAAGCAGAGACTAACAGAGCTGGGAATACCTTTTACTGCTCTAGGGATAATTTTCTCTTTATGGGGAGGCTTTTAAATTATCTCTCAGTGCAGCATATTAACAACCTCGGGTTTTTGTGAGTGCTGGTCCACATATGTGGTGCGCCTGCAGATGCCGTGTGAGTTGTTCCAGCTCCCCTCAGCCCTGCCAGGTCTCTTCAGCCCTGACTTGCACACTGTCCTGCTCTACTTATTTCTACAGCAGAAGTTACCAGCTGTGGGACGCTCTCTTATATTCTATGAACTATGATGTTATTACCAAATCTATTTTTCCATGTAACTTGAGAGAGGAATAAAAAGCAGATTCTCAACTAGCACAGATCATCACGGCCCATTTTTGATAGGGGAGGTTCATCATACTACCCAGAACAACATTGATGGCTATCAAAGGAGAATTTGACTCTCAAAACCCAGGCAGTGGTGGACTCCACCAGCCCCCCACTAGCCCTGATCTCCAGAAGGGCTTAGATGGGAGGGCAATTCCAGATAAAATGCCTCAGGCACTATGTGGGTTGGACCCATCTTCCATTTTTAACTTTTTTCTCTTTTTCGGAATCTTGAACCGGATTCAAAAAGGCCTTTAACAGGCAGTAGGGGACGGAGATGGGACTGAAGTCACTATTTCTGCTGTTTCCCCAGCTGTGAGCCAAGCTGTCAGCCAGCAGTCCCACGTGGGCCAGAGCTCACAGCGCTCTCAGTCCTCTCTTCTTCTTCCTCTGGTAGGCTGCCTGCTCCTGCCCTATCCAGCTTTTTTTTTTCTTGGCAAATGAAAGGTAACATTTCTGCTAGGCTATAAACTGCATTGGTTCAGAAACTCCATCAAACAGCACAAAACCAGCCCAAGAGGAACATGGGTGGGGATGGGAAGGACTGGGCATGGGGAGGGTCAGAGTGCAGTCTGCCCTAGCAGCAGTGCTGAGCTGTTATGCCAGCTCTCACACCTCCTGTAGACACAGCCCACACCCATCAGCTGCCACCAAAACCCCAGAAGGCCGTTGCTGGTCTAAAGCTTTTGAGGTGTTTATCTCCAGGCCTGTGTGCAATGCCAGGGCTGTCCTGACAATGAAAGCTGAGCAACTTCACTCCTGCCCCAGAGCCAAAGTGGAGCTCTGTTCCCGCAAAGAAGGAAACACAGAGAGGTTGGGAAGGAAGAGCTCTAGGTTCTTGACCCTCCTCTCAGGACTACTACATGATCACTGGTGAAGAAGGATGTAAGAAGACACTGGGATGAGGACCCTGAAAGTTACTCACAGCACTGAAGTCCTCCTGCAGAGTTTCAGAAGAAAAGAGACATCTTTGGTCAGTGCATGGGACATCACAGGAAGGTTTGCACCTTGCACAGAGACAGATCCAGAGCAGCAGGAGCCAGACACCAAGTCAGATGCTGGAGGACCACAAAGCACAAGGAATGAGAAAGTCCCCTTGGGTAACTCCAGGCAGCTACGCATGGGTTATCAGAAAGAGGTGGATCAGTGCACTGCCCATTTTGGAACCTACTGAGATGCCAAATCCTCCTCAAGGACTCATGAAGCATCCCAAAGCCCTCACCCAGGGTTTGGGGCTCTGTTTGGGAAGTCAAACATCAGCAGTTGTTGTGCCATTTAACCTGTAGGCAACCATGCTCTTTATTGGATTGGGCCTGTCAGATCAGATCTGTAAAGTTATTTGTGGTAGTGCTTTGCTCAGCAGTGTGTAGGTCTGTAGATATCCATCCTCTGTGGGTGCCTAAGTACACCTGAAATAATTACCAGATGGTGATCAAAGTGACCCACAAAAGAGTCACATAATTCCATACTAAACAAGCTAAGATAAAATTATTTTCACAGGGGTAAAGGGATAATAGCAACAGGCTTCATTAAAGGAAAAGGAAACTTTTAATCTCCTGTACAGGGACTAGTTTCTCTTGTTGGAGATAATACCTGTAGGAATAGAAGAATCCTAATGTTCCCGTGCTCCCTTATGAAACACTTTGAAATATATGCCTGGAAACTTACTTTAAATACATACCAAGACTACTCAAAAGGAGCATGAATCATTCTGATTTACCAGAACAAAGAAAAGAGTTTGTGGGTTTGTTTCATTGGGTTTCTTTAATGTAGTTTTTACAGAATTCTGCTTATTTACCTCAGAGTTGGATTACAGACATATTGAAAAATGACCAGAGGCTTGATGTAAGCTGAAACATATTCAATATAAAGCCCAAGTTAGTAATTTAAAATCCAAATTGCTGCAGCAGGTTTTGAGGTGGAGCGAAATGCATTTGAATAACTGTAAATTTACAGGTATACTGCATTACTTCCAACCACCCATTTAAACCTCTAAAACGTCTTAAGTATATGTGAGACATGATGATGACTGCCTAATTTTCTAATGGAGCTGTCATTGTGCTACATTGCCCGGTTAGAGCTCTGTGGCTGCCAGGAGACAGGCAGAGCCTGGGCAGCTCTGCAAGCCCCAGCCCTGGGATCCCACTGTGCAGCACATGTCTGGAGAGTACGAGCTGAGTCCCAAGATTGTCCCTCTTCAGGAAACGCAGCAAAATCTCACTGTTTAGAAAAGTTTTCTCACCAGAAAAGTAACTTGGTACTGATGCCCTCCCATATGCCATTAATCTACCTTTACTCTCCAAAGCACGAGACAAAAAGTAGGGAAAATTACAGCAAAGTCATGAGAAGATGAAAAACACTTTGCATTTGACTCTCAGGAGTGAGAATTCAGCAGAGACTGTGCTGTTGCTGCTGATTTTATGTAGAGCGTACTCAGATGCTTACAAGATTATAAAACCCAGATAGGTGCCTTAGATAATCAGACAGACTGACTGAGCTTATTTTTTTGCATGGTTTTCTTCTTCTTGTTGATTTGATGCCAAAGATCCAAGCAAAGATCTCTGCAAAGGCAACACAGTCTGTAAGTGGTATTTTCTCACATAAAGTTGTCTGAAAGGCTGAGGAAGAAAGATGATGAGAACTTAAAATAGCAATTTTAGTGCTTTTTTTTTAATAAAGATGTTATTGTAACACATTGTCCATTCAATGTACATGCAGATCAGCCTTAATAATAATGTATGTAATTTTTATACATTTCAAAGAAGAAAATACTTCAGAGAAAGGAAAAGGTAAGTCTGAGAAGCCTTAAACAAACATTTTTATATGGTCTTGTTTTCTTCCAAAAGTTTCCTGGAGAAGACACTGAATTTTATCATTTAAATCACTTTTACAGAAGTTGACAGCTGTAATTTCAAATGTGGTTCATTTTTTTTAGTCCAAGGGCATGCACATCCACATGTCACATAAGCATTATTTATTAAATCTCAACTGCGAGGGGTCGGGCAAAGCTTCAGACTTTTGTTTAAATTTCCCTGTATGAATTAGGTCATTTCTAATCTTCACATTTTAATAACTTCCTCTTCAACTGAAATTTAAATTGCTGAGAACCTCTGTGGGGGTGAGGAGAACTCCCATATTCATCTCATTTGAATAACTTGAGAAAAACAACTGGAGTTCAGGTATCACTTGGGGCAGGTGAGCACGATGCAGGTGAGAGCCACAGCCAAGTGAGGGGCCTCATGTCATCCCATCAGGCTAAACTGGCTTGCCATCCATTCAGGGTTAGGTCGACCAGGATTGTTGAATATGGGTAATTCAGACCCTCCCTGTGCTAGGCACGGGAATGAGCAGTGCAACCACTGAGGTGCCTCCACTTGACAGAGAGAGATGGGTAGGTGGCTCCAGGTACCATATCCTGCCTGTGCAACAGACAAAGGACCAGAATACCCAAAAGAGAAATGGCAGGTGCATTATGCCAACTCCTGGGACCTATAACACAAGCTGTGAGGTCTTCAGTCATGTTTCCATAAGGAAAATGCTACATGAAAGATACTGGCAACAGATAGACTAGCAATTTTTACATGGTTCAGAGCAGGAATTTTCTTCTTGCAGGGTGTTGGGCTCCTCAGTCAATCTGGTGTGGAGGGTGGTGAGAGCAACATTATTCCTCCTTCAACAGGGAATGTGGTTCAGTTCCTCCCAAACTGCTTCTCTGAGACCTTCCTGAAGCAGCAACTGTCTTGGAGAAGCTAAGCCCATCTAACTGACCTTTCAGCAAGGAACCTTGTGCCCAGTGCCTGAGGAAGAGGAGAGGGAGGACATAGCAGAGAACAGAAGGAACAGGGAAGAAGGGAGAAAGGTGGATGCATCCCCAGCTTTCAATCTAGCAGTAGCTTGTCAATAGGTCTGCAGCTGACAGTCTGCGATACCTGTAAGGAGCTTCAGAAAAACACTCAAAAGAGGACTTCTGCCTACATACAGGGGTCCATCTTTTCAGTAACTTTTCCTTCTGGCAGTGCAGATGCTCCACTGCCTCACTTGCAATAGCTGACACCCTGAGGGTTACAGGGTTCTCTCCCACCACATGGAGTTTCAACAGAAAACAGAGCTGCTGCATCAATTTGTATCTAAGAAACGTTGCCTGCATCCTTGTCCCACTCTTGGCTAAGGAAAAGCCCCACTAAACCTGATAATTAAACCTTGGCAGGCAGGCAGAAGTGTGCAGCTGAACCAGTATTTCTTTCCCTATAGGGCATGACCTTATCTTCAAAAATTATAAGTAAATTTCACTAATCACTAAGTAAAAATGTTAATAAAGAGACCTCTAATACAATGAATACCAGTTTCAGGCTCAAAAGTGATATGTGTGTTTTCTTGCTGTGGAGTGTTGTGTTTTTTTCCAGAAAGTTTCTTACACAAGACATAGCAAGTGCCTCAGAGTTCAAATGACGTAGATCAAAAATGGTAACTAGTGTCTAACCCACACAAAGTTTTGCTACATACTCTCTCAGTCTCACTCTTCTCATGCTCCCTTTCTCCACTGAACTTCACATTACACACTGAAAAGTAACCCACAACATACTCAGGCTGGGAAAATCTCCTGAACCACTCTTTTGTATTCATGAAAGGAGAAGCTATGCCGCATGAAATGAAAAGTCAGGACTTCAGGTGTCCCAGTGGGCATTCCTAGGGCATCATCAGAAAATCATGACCAACTGGACACAACCTGGCACCAGCACTGTTGTAGCCCCTGAGAATTTCTCTTTGAGTCCATCTTTCACTTATAAAGGTCACTGCATTCCTCAATCAGCTCCATTTGGGTTTTGCCTTCGCTTAGGCTCTCAACGTTTTGGAAACAGAATTTTGGACATTTGGAAAAAGAGGAGTCTAATATTGCCTCCTGAGATGTAGTGGTGGTATGAAAAGCACTAGAAATATGGGTGTACACCTAATCACTGTCTCGGAGTCATGCAAAACTAAAGGCAAGGCTGCAGAAGATGAGCGCTATGAGCCTTGTACTCAACACTCTATGTTCTGTCAGCCTCAGTTCTTTCCAAGCATTCCCATTCACCGTGATCTTGCTCTACCTAATGTGGCTCCATCACAATTTCTAGAAACTGGCAGATAATCCCTTCTGAATTATATACCTCCCACATATTCTCTATTGCTCTCTTTTTTCCTCTCTCCCCATTTCTCTTTCCAGTTTCATTTCTCTGTCAGAGAGCTCACAATTCACAGAAAGGGATTTCAATTTGCTCATCAAATTAGACTGATAGAAGTGTGGTTCACTGGAACAGGTCCAAAAGTCCCTCACACTCACTGCCCTGTCTCTGCCCATGCAAACACAAGAAAGGTCTAGGCATGCCGGCTGCAGCAGCTCATAGCCCTGAAGCTCATTCCCTCCATTCCATCCCTCCTCTTCCTTCACTTGGATCAGGAGAAGTAGAGCTGGAGCCGGAAGAGATTGATGCCACCCCCCAAACTGCCACAACCAGCTGGCTAGGACAAAGGTCTGACATGGCAGTGCTGCACTCCATAATCATGCAGAGCTTTGACTGGGTGCAGGCTGGCCCTCAAATCACCTGGAGAGCTTTCCCAGCCGCTGCTCCTCTGCACCTCTTCCACAGAGGGAGTGGGAGGTGGAAGAGAAAATGGCAGCATGCATCCTCCAGCTCTGCAGTTGCTGCTCCAGTGTCCCTGTGCCACCATTCACCTTCCTTCCCCCTGCAGACGGGTCCTCGCAGGCTTTCTGCCACACTGCCCATAAAATTCCCAGGTATCCCCAGGCTGACCTAGGGGATTTATCACATGGTCTGGGGCATTGACAGCTCGGGCCTCACAGCTACCTGGGGTGCACCTCTCCAGTGCAGGAGGGCCATGACAGCCTCTGGTCAAAGAAAGATGGCCATTGAAGCCTGGGGAACCTGCATCCAGAGCCGCTCTCCAGCACAGATGACAAATGAAGACTGTCTTGCTGGAACCCGAGCCTGTGCTGAGGGATGTGATCTATCTAGAAAAGACCAGGACAGGGTGCTATCTCATACCAGTGAGATATCTCTACACAGAGGTGGCTCGCCTTGGAGCAGGATGATACATACCTTCTCCCACCACATCCAAAGATTCCAGTGCAGCCAACAACTCTTTACTGTAAACCTGAGATGTTTTATCAGGCACTTCTCCAAACTGTGAAGACTTCCTCATAACCTGGAATCTCTTTGGAGTCACCAGGTCTCCATAGTCAGCAATGCCAGGTGGACCACATGCTGCTCGCCCAGATCACAAAATGTCCCTCTTGCTTTCACCCTGTCCCATCTGTTCCTGAGCTTCAGGGCAGGCTTGAACCCCACAGTCTTCCCAGACACCCTTAAATCCTGCAGTCCTCTCATATCTTGGCTGAGTATACAAGCCTTGTCAGGTGCCCCCTTACAAGGTGCTCTAGACAACAACATGATAACCAAAGAGTCAGCCTTTGCATCACACCTTGACAACACCTTTCCCTCCCACTCCACTGCCCCATCAACCCATGTCACCCAGACACAAAGTGCTAAGACCTCTCCCCACCAGGAGAAGGCAAGGAGCATCAGTGGGCCAGCATGGACTCTGAACAAATCCACAGTCTCTGGGAAATTTGGGAGGGAAGCACTGGAGGTCCTAAGTTTCTAATGGCTGGCGTTGGCCTTGGCCTTGCCATATCTCCTGGCAGTCAGCCTCTGATGACTACTCAGGTGCCTCAAGAGTCAGTGCGGGCAGGTAGGGTGCCCCACCAAGTGTCCCCTTCTGGTTCCCAATTTTAACCCACTGACTCTCCGCTATATCTCTTTTTATCGTTTTTGCCACTGGAGACCATTTCAGGTTTTTCCTCTCCAGTGTCTCCTCTTCACCTCCTTGCATTTTTTGTTTTAGTTTGGGTCTTAGTCTCTGTGGGGATAGCCTGCCTCCTATACCTAAAGGAGGAAAAGAACATGGGGACAGTGGCCAAAAGTAGGTAACTCTGGAGGAGAAGAAAACAAGGAAAAATACAGTCACATTTTCCTGGTACACTTTCCCAGACATCATGCTCTCCTAGCCTCCAGCAAGTTGCAGGTCAGGGATGTTAGCAAACACTTTCTTCAGAAACACTGTTCATCAGAACTCTCCTTCATTAGTAATCCACAGTGGAGTGTGTTGTATTATCTCCCCCAAATAAATGAGTATTAAAGGTTATGTCTGGCTATGGCAAACATTTCTGGGTGAACAAGGCATGCTGCACCATGCCCATAAATGAGAGAGGCCCGCGATGTCCTTGGAGAGAGAACAGAACTTTTTATAAAGCCACGGAGGTTCTTGTAACAAGCTTCATTACAAATGCAGACCGTCTGCCCATAAACCAAATGTCAGTTCCTGCCAATTTCCTTGTATGCTTCTAGTTCCTGGTACCTTGTGAACCAGGGCTGGGTTTCCTTTCAGCCATGAAATGGAAAACGAAAGAGCACCAAGAGGCAGAAATGGCATGCTACAACAGAGAGAGAATTCTTGACATTCGCAGGACGTTAACACCGACTTTGTGGGTCATGGTTTCACTCTGATCTGTAGAATCTGGCAGGCGATCTTACCAGTCTTTGGAAAGTGCTGCTACGCTTGTTAGTTGCAGTATTTTCAGCAATTTTAATGACATTAAGCCGTAGGAGGTGAAGCTCCAGGAATAAGAAGGATGGGGGCAGCCTGAGTGGTAATATCATGAGCCCCACTAACTCTCCTCACTGAAATCAATGCCCTCAACTGCTCCATGCAGAGCTGCAATGAAAGGAAAGGAGCAACACAAAGACACCACTGGGACCCTGGAAGGCTCTGAGGAGAAACAAGCAGAGATCAGCCACAAACAAATTATTCCAATCAGGCCACTTTTAATTTTTTTCTTTTTCCCCCTCCTTTTCTGTCTTGGGAAGTGCTGAAAATTCACCACTTCTGCACACTCTCTGGATCAGTCATATGGCAATTTATCTTATTTGCGTTTTTGCAATTTCCATAATATCTACTCTGATCGCAGCTTGTTAAAGAACTGCGGGCACGCTATATGCAGGTGCCTAACTCCACCATAAATATTTACAGCAGCATTGCCACTTAAGAGTTTTCACATGTGGCCTTTTTAGGCAGTAATTTATGTGTGTTTTAACTCTTCTGATGCATTAGAGCGTGCAGGTGAAATTTCTCTTTAAAACTCCGAACGGTGACATCAAGTATTGCCTAATAGCTAGAACATGCTTCACGTAATACCCATGCTGTTTTGGGACCTAATCCTCCAAGTAGCCTCCACCTGGCCCTAACAATGTCTTCTTTAGGTTCCTATAGCCCAACACATGAGCTGCTTTCGTTTTACAGTCTATTTTTGGCTGTTTTTTCTTTTTAAAGTCCTCCTTCTGCCTCTCCCACTTCAGACCCAACTGAACCAAATGGCTAAGGAAGCAGGAGGAAGCCTGGGTGTAGAGAACTCGTAGAACTGCTCTAATCTTTGGGGAAAAGAAAAAAAAATCCAACCTAGTTTCTAAAAATGCACACAGCATTTATTGTGTGAATAGAGCTTTGTTTGAAGGGATCCCTTTATTATTTAAATTCAACTAAGAATTTAACAAAAACACTTCTGAAGTTTAAAGAACCGAAGCTGGTGATGACAGAGATTAATGTTCGGTTTCAGGGAATCTGCTTATTAATTTTGTCAGGCTGAAAACAACGGTTAACAGTTTCCAAAATAGCTGAACAATGTCAGCAAACATTTGCTTTGACTGATCCGAGACCCTCCCTTGCCCTAAGATCAGCTCCGGGACATTTTGAGAAAGGCTTTCTTTATCTCTTGACAGTGTGAAAAAAAAAAACCAAAAAAAAAAACCCACATCCCAACCCTTTACCTGCAAATTGCCTTGTGTGTAGAAGGAAGCTATCATTCATGCTAATGGAGCCCATCAGCTTGCTTTCACTGTACCACCATACCCCGGAGCAAAAAATGTGAAGCTTGTTAAACCCTGGGCTTAGCAATAGGTTTTAACAACTCTGAAATGCCTACCTTCCTCTGTGCACATATTGTCCATCACTATCTCACACGTTTCTCTCTGTTCCTGTGACAGCTGGTCAATGTAAACTAGCTCTTAAAAGATTTTATGGTGATTCCCGTGCTCTGGGAGCTGCTTGGTTAAAATAAGCCCCACAAATTTAGGGAGAGAGAGGATAGGAAAAAAAAAAAAAGCAAAAGAAAGCAAAGTCACAAAGACATACTGGAAAACTGCAATAGAAAACAGGGCAGGAAATTGTATAGAAAATCGTTTACTTTGGCAATGCGAAGCACCTTCCCTGCTCCCTGCGTTCCACAGGTAAGTTCTTGGAGGGCCCATTCTGAGAGCGTTCGACATCATGGCTCCTGCAAAAACATGGGGTGTGTAACCCGTGAAAGCATGAGAAGGATTAATCCCAGACCACAACGCTGGAGAACAAAAGCGTGAAGGAGCTGGTCCAAACGGCGCTGGACATAACAACTTTGGGACTCTCAGGTGAGTGCACCAGATGTGTCTAAGTGGTGGGCAGCAGCTTTGTTGGAGATGATTTACCAGTTAATAGTATGACAATGCTAACATGCAAAGCAGCACGGCACAGGGGTGGGGGAGTGGCGAAGAAATGGCTCTGAGCCATAATCAGCAAATGGGGAACATCAGACTACTCTCAGCCTGGCCTGGGGAGATCTGGAGCTGTGCCAGCCCTGGGATCTGCCACATCTCAGGCAAAAAAAGAAGGGACAAGACAAAGGGCTTGTTGACAGGCCCTGCATCTCAGGTCTCTTGTCTTGCCCATAAAATCTGATCCTGACTTTCCAGCGCTGGACCCATTGGACCCTACCCTTCGCTGGACCTTGTCAAAACTGTAGAAGCACTACCCTCCCCGTAACCCAATCAGTGCTGTGTACTGCCAGCCAGAAGTTAAAGAAAATTAAGTCACTGGTGATGCGAAAAGATAAAACCCCTCAAGTATGCAACCAAAGCCAAAAGAGAAGCACCAGGATTAAACAAAGCAGAGGCAGGGCAGAATAGCTGTGCTCATGGATGACACCAACCAAATACCTTTCACTTCAGGTGAGACAACAACTTATAGATCACTTCACTATGGGTAGGTGGCAAAATGAGACCGCTCTGGAGCCAGGTCAGTGAAATATGACAAAACAAGGAAGTAAAATATGGCAAGAGAAGCTTTTTGTGAAAGCCTTCAGTGAAGTGTAATGCTCAGTCTTCAGAGACTGTAAGACCAGCTAGGACTTCTGCCTGCTGTGTCTTCAGAGTCAGCCAGACCACCAGTGCCTGACCAGGACACGTGGGAGCCTGCAAGAGCCACAGAAAGGGCTGGAACTTACCCTTCCCTGCTTGAGATGAAGTGAGAGTTTGTTTTCAGAGGATAAAAAGGGCTGAGGTAAAGGACCCTCTCTCTCTGGAGGTATCTTTCAGAGTCCCAAAGATACAGCAAGTTAAAAGGGAATGCTTGTAGCTAGGTAGAAGTGGATGAATCAACATTTTCAGTAAACAAAGAAGGTATCTTTCACAAGTAGCTGATAAGACCTTTTTATTCCTGTAGCAAAGCAGCAGTACATCTCTAAAAGTCCTTTAACCCAAAGTGCTGAGGCACTGCAGCTGAGTAGTGGTGAAAAAAATAATGTGGTTGAACCACCGAGGAGCCACAAATCTCTCTTTACATCTTGGTGAGTTGTTGGAAAAAGGGAAGTATCTTTTTCAGAGACAGGACAAAGGTGGATTGCTTTCGTGCCAACAGAAAAAGGCTGGTCATGTGCAAATCTTCATACAGAAGAAAAAATGCCTAACACAGTCCCGGACATGTTTGGTTCAAACATACAGCTACAACAGAAGATTTAGGTGACTTCCCCGGTAAGCACAGCTGAGTACCTAGGAAAAACAGCTAAGACACCACAGCATCACTGCTGCCCAGCCTGTGCCAGGGCATTTTAACAAAAGAACCGTGATCTGATTTTGTTTTCTTCCACTAGCATGCTTGCTCCAGGAGCACCTCTCAAATGAAAATTAAACAGAATTCTGTTCAGGTGAAGCCAGAAATAATAAGATTTCCAAGAAGCCTTGATACCGTGAGATCAAGGAATTGGGAAAGATATTTCTGGGGACTTTCTTCACCCTGGAACTTTGTAACAACCAATATTTCACACTCAGTAAATTTTTACGTCTATTTAACCCTGGGGGAAGTGTCATAATTCAGGCGACTCTGTGCTCTGAGCATCTACATTTGTTATTCACTGCACTTCTCTGAATACTTGGGAAGGCTCAGCTCACCTGCAATACTTGTTACCCAGGAAGTCCTATTTCTCAGCTACCAGTGAAGACCTGAGGTGCCCTCCAACACCCTCACTATACACAACCTCCTGTTTTCTGGTTTCTCATCCATATGGGGCACACATGCAGTGCTTTTCCAGCGCTCTAGCCCAGACTCTTCTCGGCTAGTCCCACTCACTACTCTGTGCGGTGATTCGCCTATGAATCAATTCAGTCTGGTCTCACAAAGTCTCTTTTCGCTAATATTCAGCCCTCCCCCTGACTATAGCCAGCACTTCTATTCTCCATTAGCCAGCCATGGACTCGTGGTCCTCTGCCCACCTCTCAGTGGGTATGACCGAAGGGCCCTGAGGGTAGATCGGGGTTTCAAAAGCAGATTCATAGTGCCTGACAAAGACTACAGAAGTCCTACCAGAAAGGATAATAAGTCTTTCGGAAAATGATTTCTTTGCATCCTGTTGTACCATAAAATTACATTACAGACCATAGATTGTCTGGACTTACAAATGAATTCCCAATGTTTAATCTATCTGAATTTCTTTCTTGTGGTTTTTTACTTCAGTGTAATCCTTCACTAAACATTTTTCAGCCATTAGCTCAAGACTATACATTTTTCATTACTAAACTGCCTCATGTTTTCATTATATCTGCATGTCAGATTTTACTTAGTGATATATCAGTGGGATCACCTCTCTTATTACTGCACTTGAATTCCTCTTCTGAGAGAAATACAGTTATTTCAGATGAAAAGGGTCTCCTCAGAGCTAAATGGCCACGAAGCATGTTGTCAAAACAGCTACTCCGATTATTCTTGCTGGACCCATGACAGTTTGTATAAACTGAGGTAATATCAAAGTAATGTCAGTTATGAGAAGGGAAGCAAGCTCAAAATGATCTCTTTGGGGTGAGACGCTACATGTAACCTGAGGGAATGCCTGCCCCATCGAAGAGCTGCCTAAATAGACAAGACAGACAAAAGGTGTGAGAAAATAATTGTTGTTGCCCCATGTCAGAAACTGGGACTTGAGTCATAGGGTGAGTAAGTGATCTGGAGAAGGTCACACAGGAAATCTGTGTCACGGTTGGTTATTAAACCCAGATTTCCCGATTTGAAACTGAATCCCATGATTACAAGACCATCCTTCCTGTCCCTTCCAACACAATCCATAAAGTACCTCACCAGTTGGGCAACGCTTTACCGGAACAAAAAGCCTTCTGTGCATCCTGCAGCATAATCTCACGTGACTCTTACCATTGGGTTCGAAACCGTGGCTCTAGCTTCTGGCTGAGAAATTGCATTTCCTTGTCCCCATCAAGCTGATGTCCTCATGCAGACGTCCTCCCTGGCTTTCACCCCAGCATCCAGCCTGCACTGCTCCCTCACATGACCCTCCCCTGCTCCTTGGCCACAGCTCCTTTCATGGTCCTCTGGGCAGGCATCTGAAACAACCCTGCCACTGCCTTCTGGTTTGGTGGGGATTCCTCACTCCTTTGGTTGTGGTCTGGCTAGTGGGGCTGGAGAGAGGAGGAGCTGCAGATCTTCAGGACCTATCCTGAAGTACATTCTGTTGCTGTACTTGAAGCAGATGAAATGGGGTCACAGCAACACAGGCTAGCTAAATCTTATCCCTCATTCTTCAATAAAAACGGGAAAAATGACTAAAGATGCCTTGTCAGGGTGGCGGTGGACCTACCCAGAAGATTTCTACCAGCAGGGGGAGGAGACCTAGAGCTCCAGCAATGCCAAATTTCCTGGAAATTTAGGGACCTTCTAGAAATCAGAAGACGAGGGAGATTGGTCTGGAACTCCCGCAAATAAGAGGCAGCAAAGAGATGTGAGGGTGTGAAATCAACAGGATTCAGCCTCGGAAGGGAAGCAAACAAAAGCAAACAGAAAATGTCTAAAATTGCAAGTTTAACTGGAAAATAATTATACAATGTCATTGATTTCCATAATTTGCTGACACAGACTAGTCAGATCTACAGATGGAAAAATAATTTGGGTCCCTTATTAATTTTTTTTTTCAAGAGGCTTAAAATCTGGTTTTGGTAGTGTTAAAGAAGTAGGTAGTATAAATAAAGGGAGGATACAGCCAGGCAGCCTTCCCTATGGAAGAAGCAGCAAACTCATTTTCAAGTTTAAAAAAACAGGGCCATATGGCTGGATGGTAATGCAAGGCTGAACCCTATTTAATATCAGCATTAACACTATAGAAGCTGTTGCTATAGTAGTGACATCTGGAAGAAACCTTCAAATAGATTATTCTCTAACCTGGATGAAGGATTCTGCCAGTCTGTCTGTCAAAGAAAGCCATCAGAGCAAATCAATAACAAAGATCTTGTTACCTGAACGCAAAGTAATTTAGCAGCTAATCAGTTTGACAACCTTAGAAATATAAGGAGAGAAGAAAAGAAGAAGGGAAACCAGGAGATGTAGTTAACATCCAGGAAGGCAGAAATGACTCCAGGAACACAAGAAGAAACTTCAAACTTTTATATGCCACTACCCACTGAACATCAGTAAAATCACACCTTCACTCTTAACTGTTCCCAGTCGTTAGCTGATACTGTTCATATACTCCACTTTAAATGCAGTAACATCACCAATGGATCATATTATTAGTAAAGATGAGAGCTGCAGGCACAAAATACTGTTAATTGCCAGAGCAGTGATACATACAACATCTCACCTTTCTTTGATGTTGGTTTGAATCCCTATTTTTCTTTGGCCAAGTGAGAAGGTTCCTCTGCGCTAATTAAAATGAGTCTGCTGAGCACAGACATTTGGCAGCCTCTGGAAATTCAATTCCTCCTCGTAGCTGGCTTCTCTGGCTGAAACAATATGAGAAATTGTTGCTAGAAAGAGAGGTTTTGTCTGTTTGTTGGTTTATGTTATACTTACACAAAGGCATTTTGGACCTGATCGACTTCTGAAGTCAATAGTCATTGACATTTTTCACATGTTTTCAAAAAATACTGCCCTTTACATGCTTTAATCTACCTATGTGTTTCCTGCAGGGAGCAAAATTATTTATTCATTGAATGGAACTTGACATTCATCAGAGGTCTTACCCTGATCCCTTCAAAGTCAATATGGGTCAGCACTTGGTCCATCTCTGCGTGTCTTCACCATTCAGTGGAGCAGGTCTAACTGACAGCAAAGGTATGATGCAATTCCCAGCTTGCATCCTACAGGCTTCCTAGGTGACGAAGGGAATCCTGAATGGGCCTACACTTAGTAGGCAATATGTATTTACTCCATGAAAGCAATAAAGGTTTTGTCACCGAGTCCAGTGGGAGCAGATTCTTGCAGAGCTCCATACTGTAATTTAACATCCCACCTGAGGATGGATGTCTCGGAAAATGAGTGGGTTTATAATTCACACCGTCCCAGCTGTCCGCAGACAAATGCGTGTGGGAGCTAGATACGCTATTCATACCAGTAACCTTCCAGTAACACAAAATATGCTGTTTTCAGTATGCCGTATTCTCACAGAGGCAGTAATTCTGGACTTCCTTGTTCATGAAGCAGAGTCAGAGTATGCGAGGGTCAGCACTGTTCAAAAAGTGAAAACAGAGACAACCTTTAGGCCAAAAAATCCATGTCCTTTGCAATTTTTTATTTATTTATATATA
>VXBZ01012725.1:177861-221226 GCA_013399135.1 Heliornis fulica | reverse complement strand
GGGGGGGGGGGGTTGTAACTATTTTATTGTCAAAAATGCTTTTCATGTCCTAAGTTAGTCCTGGTGGAAACATCAACTTTGGTTGAGTTAATTCAGTTTATAGCAGGTGAGGATCTGTTATAATACTGATGGGAGAGCTTGGTCCTGCTAATGTAACATTCAGTGATGTCAGATTTCATAGATAGCGTGCTATAGTAAGGAAAATTGAACTTCCAGATTTTTATGCAATTATTTCCTAAAAATACAGATTTATAAGATGCTTCCATAGGGGAGAGAAGTCCTGTTATTTAATGGCTTTCTTAAGCTTCTTCATGATATTAACAAACTTCAGATAATTATGAAGAACCAAGTGCTATAAACTTGCATTGTAGTTTGCTGTGTATAGTGGTGGTTTTAGGGTTGCAAATACTTAAGTGGCATTTAATTTAAATCTAAAATAATTCTCTGTTCACTTCCTTGAGATTGTAATACCAGCTTATGCATTGGAAGATTATTTCTGTTAAATGTTTTCAAGGTTGTTTTTTTTTTGTGTGTGTTTTTTAAATCTTTTTAAAGAAATTGCATAAGTGTACAAAAGACAAGAGGTGGATGTTGGGAAGTGTTTTTGAGAAAGTAAAAAAAGACAATTTTAAAAGTGAAGCTCAGTAAAGCTAGAAATTACTGCTTTTGTGTGAACGTTGTTCCTAAAAACAATCCCAAACGATTTTTTTTTCTCTTTCGAAGTTTTGTAAATCTTGTAAAACAGTTGAAGAAATTATATATTGTGGATTGCTTTTGTCTGCAGCAAAGATTTTTTTAAATCTCCGAGGATTTTATATATTAACCACACAGATCACTCCTGGCCAGTCAGAAAAACTCAGCATGTTTTTTCTTAATTTGAAATCAAACTTTTTTTTTTTTTTTGCTTCTGCATTATAAACCATTTGAGTAATGTATTGGACACGCCAAACTGAAAGGCAGAACTCCCAAAAGTTTGGCGGATGAGGCGTTTTCTCCTTGTGCTGCAGTTGCGCTTGCGCAAGTGTCCAGTTCTGTGAATCTGAGGGGAACACAAGGGACAGTACAGGCAGAAAGTTGTTCGCAGGATGAGAGCCTCATACCGTAAGCTGGCCCTCGTGGTTTCAAAAGGAAAGCATTTGAACCTATTAGCTTCGTTACCCTAATTTAACTATGCATTGACAATCCCAAAGTCTTCCAAGTGCTCCTCTGCTGTGTCTCCCTGTGCTGAGTTATCTATTATAAAACTTAATAATGAGAAAAAAAATATCTGATCAAAGCAGTGGTTAGAAATGACACTACTTGATAAGATCATCTACTGAAAATAAAGGGGGGAAATGAGATCTGACTGAGGTAAAACCAGGTAAATAGCTTTCAGCTCTGCTTTTGTTATTCAAGAAGAAAGAGAAACAATAGGTGCTGTTTAGAGTCAGGAGCTGCCCTTCTAACCTCTGCTGCTCTTAAAATGCCTGAAGGTTATTGCATGGTTCATGGTGGCTTTTGTGCTTGGCAGTTCAACTTTTAATTTTCTAACAATTTCAACAAAAGGAGATGCAGTACCAGCCTGCTGGTAAACACCGTGCACACAACAATAGGAGAGAAAATTTGAAAAATTCCTCAACACAATGAAAATTTCTCTCCTTTACTGTTACTGAAGTATACCGGCGTATTTCTAACAGGAGGAGGATAGCGCTGCCTCCAATGTTAAACCATCAAAGCTGGAGCCTTGTTTGGTTATTTTTTAGTAGGACCATTATTTCTACAAGGATAGGATGGGCTTTTACCTTCAGCCCAAACAACCAGCCTGTTGCATGATGTTACAGGGAATGACCTGAACTACCTCTTTCAGTAAGATTTCTAAGTCTTGCTGTACTTGCAAAATCAAGTCGAGTTAGCCTTAAATACAGCCTTCTCTGCATCAAAACCCAGAAGAAGTTTGGGCTCAGGGGCGTTCCTGCTGATCATGAGAAGCACCCTTTCTCTGTGAGTTGCAGAGCGGTGCACAGCGTAAGTAACAGGGACGAGCTGAGCCACCAGACTTTGGCCCTGTCCTTGTGTGCGCAGCTTGAATCTGTTGGCACGATTTGTTGGTGTTTAGAATAACTGTGCTTGCTGGGATGCTTTGTACTTGGATACTGGTGTGATCGGAGGATAGAAGGGGTCAACTTCCGAAGGTATTGTTTTCCATCAGAGCTGAAAGTAATGGAATGTAACAGTTTTAGGAATGTACACCTGTGAGTATATAATAAGAGAGTATCTGTTTGTGTACACCGCTGACATTCAGATCAAAGGTCCCCTAGGTGTTGTTGTAGTAAGGAAAAGGGAAAGGGGCCACATGTCTTACCAACTCTGACCTGTCATCCTGCTCGTTGTTTGCAAGTTTTCACTAGAAAATCAGTCATGAGCCTGCTTCGATGAGGTGACTTTCTTGCAGGGATTCACTTAGTGCATATGGATACTCAGTTAAAAAAAATGGCAGACTCACATCTCAGTGTTTCAAAGAAGAAATACTATCACCCAGTGCTGCCACTTAAATATCAAAAATGCTACCCAATCTTGCATTGGATAGTGCTGGGATATTGTCACAAACACTAAAAAACAAACAAACAAACAAACAAAACAAAACAAAACAACAGAATAACATTTTGTTTTGAGGCAGTGAGGGTTACTCCTGGGTAACTGATGCCAGAATGCCTGACAAGTAAGCTGAGAAACATCTTCAGCTCTTTACGGACACATACCAACTTAAGCAACTTAAGCATCTTCCACCCTTTACAACCAACCACATGCCAACTAAAACAAAGCTGAGGAGGAGGCTGTCTCTTGCCTTCCAGCTTGCTTACAGCTAAAGGAAGTGTATCCCAAATGGAGGAGCATCCGTCAGACCCTCCAAGTTGTTTAGTTAAACAATGATTCAGCTAGCTCATCAAGTGGCTCTTCTTTTCCCACATGGGCAAATGAAAAAGATGATTACACCTGGGAGAAACAATGACACCTGTTCCTCTATTGTTAAGTACGGTTAAAAAAAAAACCAAAACAAAACAGTCTAGATTTAATTCTAGATTTGCAGAATAAGTAGAACTACACTTGCTTTTGTTTTATATATGTTATGTGGGATTTGTGTTGGGACATTTTGGTGTCATAATACTGTATGCTATTACACGTGGCAGTAATTCTCATCTTCTTCAACTGAAATTGCTTAAATCAGAAATACTAGGGGTTTTGTTGTATATTAAGGTATTAGTACATTAAGGTCAAATTTTTGCTTGCTTCCGTGACACATCTGACTTGATTTCTGTATAACAAAGGTGTTTTAATGGGAGTCAGAACTACTCTCACTGATGTCTTCAGTGATTTTCTGCTTCTGTTGAACTTCTTGGCAGCTTATGATACAGTTTATCATGTTGCTTCAGCACTGGGGCTTTGTCAGCAACAGGGAATCTAGGGAAGAATTTTCCATTGCCTCAATGAAGTCAGCAGCAGCAGCGCTGTGAGAATTTAACATGAAAATCCTAGTGCAGACATGGCCTGAGGGAAACTGCTCGTGTGTCTGGTTTTGGGGCACGTTTGGTAAGAAGGAGTAAGCTGGGGATGTTGGGTAACTGGTCATCAAGCCTGCTGTCCATGCTCAATGTGCGTAAGACCTCTTGCAATCTTTTCTCAACATGCTGTGGAAAGTTATTAGTGCTTTGATAGTACACATTTTTTTTTCTCTTTCCCTGTGGGCTCTGCGGCTCCAGTTTGCTCTGGATGAATTCCTGGGGCACATAGTTTACTTACTGTACTTGGGCCTAGGAAATCAATGTCTTATTAGGTGATAAAGGCTGTAGTTCAGACAGTTTTATTTAAGATATTATTTCCGATATAGAGAGATCAAGTCTTCATTTTGCTTTATCCAGATTTATTCCACAGATAATCACAAGCTGGGTATAATTTGCAAATGTTTGCTTTAGTTGCAGTTTTCACAGTGTGTTCTTCCAGTCAAAGGGTGGGGAAAATATGCAGTAAGGCCTGGGACACCATTTCACACAACCCTTGGCCACATGGTTTTATTTTATTTTTGCTTTTTGTTGGCAGACACTAAAGGGGGTGTTAATTCGTGGTCTGCTAGTTTTGCTTAGAAGGTCTGTTCAGCCACCAGCACGAAGAAAGGGGTTACCAGCTTTGCTGTTGCCTGTGGCAGCTGTGCTGCAAGAGGAGCACGTGCTGCTACCATCGTGAGGCTGGGCGGTTTTAATTCCCTCGCAGTAGAGCCTTCAGCCCAGCTCCTCAGCTTGCCTCCTACTTCTCTGGAAAGAAAGCAAGAGTGTGGTCGCTTGTCAGCCAGGGGTACTGTGCGGTTGCTGTTGGCAGCCCTCTGGGGTTTGGGCTGCCAAGCTATGAAATCGTAACTTGACTTTAAGGTGATGATGCTATCTATATGTGGTAGGACTTACTTAGCTTAAAGATAGCTTCCTGGAGCTTCGATCTGAAGGATGTTTGCCTTCAGATGCTAACCTGTGTAATTTTCCCACAGTTACATTGCCTGTGAGCAGGGGTGGTGGAATGTTTACCTACTGGACCTTGCCCCAGCCCTACAGGTTTACCTATAGGCCATCTTTGGTCATTTGGATGGAGTGGCATTGTTCCAAAAGGTGCAGGTCTGCAACTGTTAAAGGTCTCTCTTCCCCTTCAGTTCCTGCCTTCTCCCTTGCTCTAGAGCTGGCTCACCGCTGATCCACTACCCGCCATCTTACAGCCAGCCTTTAACCTGCAGAGGAAGCCGCAGAAAATCAAGTAGCTTTCTGCAGGGATATCTCTCTGAACTAACTGGCTTTCCAGGGGAGCAGACACGCTTCACTGCCAGCAGCAAAGATGTGGTGGGAGCAGCCACCCTGGACATGGGGGAATGGTAGCAGGGCCCCAGCACCCACAGTTTAGTTACCTTGAAAGTGTTACAAAAACACAGCTCTTCCCTAGCACTGTGGTTATTACACATATTTCTAAGCAGGAATGCCTTTTGTTACTTTATCTCCTGCCTGTACACATAGGAGGGCAAGACAAAAGCTTGGGACATTTTAGGAATCACTGTTAAAGGTCCTGGGGGTGTGTGTGTGTTTGTTTTAAATGTTATCAAAATCTTTGTGTTTGCTAGTGACTGAGAGCTGGTCTGTCATGTCCTATTATTTTTTCTTTATGTTCAGAGTTAATAGATCAGCATAACAATTTCCAAACTAGGAAATTATACTACTTTAATCTAAACCCAAGGAACAAGGGTGCATCTGTTGTGCTTTTTGCAAAAGACTTGGCAATACCATAGCAGGCATTTTTGGCTGAGGGAAAGAGTCTATTTGCAGTATTTACGTAAATATTTTTTTTTGGGGGAGGAAATGCCACTCACTGTACTTCATACTTAAGGTGATCAGCCAGCAGGAGAAGCTGCATTTGTTGCTGTTTAGCTTGCTAAAGAAGATAAAACATTTTCTTCTTATTTTTCTGCCTTTCAAATACCATTTTTTTTATCTTTCATGTTCTGTTTTCCCTAAAACAAGGCTAAAGAACTAAAGTAGGAGCTGTCTGCTCCTACGATAATTTTTTTAATCAGATTTATTTTTCTTATTTTGGTCAACAGCTGCGGTGTTGGGGGAAAAAACCAAAACCAACCCAAAACCTGAGTGTATGACGTGCATAACTTAAAATAAGAGCAGCAGAAGTCTGATTAAAATACCTTGCCCTGCCAATTGCCTAAGTTTTCATCTCTTGATATGTGTGATGTCAAAACCCAGCAAAAAGATAGCTGGTGAGATGGAGAGGTCAAGAAGAGGGGAAAAAAAACCCCCAACACTAGGGAGAAAGGAGGATTTTGGTACAAAACTAAACACAGCAACAAGCATAATGCCTTCTGTTCTCAGAATAATAATGTTAAAGTGGGTTTGTGTAAGTTTCATCCTCAGAGGGGCTTTGTTCTGTTCCAGTGATTCATAGGATAAAGTGATTTTTATGTCTTTTTCACTTATATTTAAGTGGGATTTCTTTCAGATAAACAAAGTAACACACACTCAAAGCTTCTTTCTGCCTCATTTAAACACCCCACCTTATCAAAACTCCATTTCCATGAGTGATGGATCTTGGCTCTGGATGGGAGAATGAAGTATTCAATTACCTTATTTTCATGTGCTAATGAAGCAGAATGTGGCTTTAGGGGGTTTCTTTTCAGCAAGGTAGCCTGTTTGGTTATGCACATGCCGCCTTCTTATGTTTCCTTCCACGTCTCTGTCTACACTCAAGCGGTGGTCTTAATGGGCAGCAGTGGCTAATCTGTCTGCCTGACAACAAGCCTTGGCCCTCTTCAGCTCAGCAGGAGCAGCCCTGGCCTGTAATTAGCGGAGCCATCAAACCAACTGGCTCCATATGATTTCTTTTGGCACCTCTAGCAACAACTCTATATGCTGAAAATCCGCGAAAGAAAGTTGGTTTGGTTTTGGTCTGGGGGTTTCTTCCTCTCGCTTTTTTTCCCTGTGTGTGTCTTTGGGTGATCGAGTGCTGATGTGAGCTCTGAAGTCCTCAGCCTGAGAGGCAGCAGGCTTATCCTCGGGTAACTCTGGCCAGCCTCAGGATGGGACAGATACAGATGAAACGTTTGCTGCCAATTGTTCAGCTGAGTTTAAGAGTGCAGGTGCATTTGTGACGGTGCATCGCTTGGTGAAGGCAGGTATTTTTTATAGCAGTGCCACACAGCTGACGATGCAGGAGGTGTATCTCTTCAGCTCAGGCAGATGGAGTTTCTGTTCAGCAGTGGCACCCGCAGCTCTGGCATCTGCAGTGGCACTTCTGCCACAGGTACTGGTGTAATGGGTGGCATTGCTCCTGCACTTGAAACTCGAATATACTTTAGGTGATAGCACTGTAGCTGCAGTTGTACATCCTTTTAGCATTGTATAATAAAAAAGTAACGCACTGTGGGGGTTTTCCTAGCAGCTCTGCTAGGAATTACTGTGTCACCACAGTGGATGATGGAGGGAAATAACCATCTGGGAGTTACTCACTGCCAGTTATGAAGTTCTATTTGGAGAGGGACGCTCTGATATGCCAGTTACGAAGTTGAGGAATTGGAAAAAGGCAACAAATTTCCCTTTTTTTCCTTCCCCCAAAGAACAAAATGAAGAAGCTTTACAGAGTTCATTGAAACACTTACTATACAAGTTTGGATTTTTTTGTGGTGTGGAGACTTCTCAAGAAAGTAGAGTGACTTAAATGGTAGGTGCAAGGATAGTCACCTTCAGCTTTCCTGTAAAGCATTAACATGAAGAGCAAAAGACTTAATGTTACGCATTTTCCCTCAGGAGTCATAAAGAATGTTCCTAAGAATTATTCAACACCATGACTGCTCCTGCTAACTGATGGTAACTACTAAGTAAAAGGAGGAAGTGTAATGGGCATTGAGTAGTGTCTATAGTGGAAAAAGAAATAGGAGGCAAGTGATAATAGTCCTTAGCTGTCAGCCTGGAGGAGACTCCTATGTAAGTGGAGCTTTAAAAAATTGGTATTAGGGGTGGTTTGTGCTCAGGCAGAAGGAGACCAAGAAGCAGCTGTGACCAGTGATGTTACCTGGCCAGCGGTTTTGAAGTTAACCTTAGCATTAAGGCTTCTGGGGAAAGATAACCTGAGAAACGTGCAAGAAAATGAGGTAGCTTAGTAACTCACATTGTAGCCAAAGTACATTCCAGACAGATTTGATTGATGCAGTGACATTACTGGTTCCCCTTTATGGAAATAAGGTTGATAATGTGTTCTGCTGCGGCCATCTGGTGCGACTTTTCTCACAAATGCCCTGTCCTGCTCTGCTCCCAGGAAATTTATATTGTGTGGAGGAAATTCCCACCATGCTTCCCCTTCCTCAAGCCTCCCTCCCCTGGTGTGGAGGGAATTTCCGTGCCTTTCCCTTATCTCTTGACTATCCTATTTCTAAAGTGAGTGGAGGGGAAAGAAGGTGTATTTGGGAGCTCTGCAGAGCTGCCTTTGGCAACCAGAGAGGTGTACTGTGATCTGAACCTAGTCACATCATCTCTTCTACCCCTTAAATTTGGGGAAACAGTCCTCTCTCTGCTCTTTAACTAGAGTTGGGTAAAAGATGTTTTCGTGACTGATATTATTTTGCCAAAATGTGCTGTTCTGGAAAGCAAAGCAGTTAACTTGGTTGGTTATGAATTCAATTGTTGTTCTGGTTACAAGTTGGAGAGTTTTCAGTTGAATCATTTTTAAGCTTTTAATTTCTTTAATCATTCTCAAAGTACATCATCACAGAGTGTGTCTTTCAAAATAAAACACGCATTTCTTTTAGATACACAAACTTTCTTTGGGAATCCTTGAAGAAACATGTTTTCTTTCACATTGCTTAACATTATTCATTTGTCCCAAAACAAAACCTTTTAAATGTGCAGGAAAAAAAACCAACAACCAAAAACCTCCTGCCTTAACTGGTTTTGAGACAATCCACCCCCTTTTCAATGTCTCTTTCTTGGATGTTAGCAGTAGTGTCTAGTATCTCAGTGTGGCTTGAAGTTACTAAAGCAAACTTTCCAGTTTTGAGAAGAATCAAGGGAAGTAACATGGCAGAATGTCTCCTGACTTGGAAAAGTAAACTTGTTTATAGTGCTGCAGTCAGCACTGGTCAGCTTGGCAAAAGCAGATACTTAGCGTGCATTCAGAGCTAGTAGTAAATTAAAATTATTACTAAACTGCATGTCTTTTACAAAAGCATATTTAGTCTCAGAATAAAAAGTTTGTTACTTCTTTAGTTGCTTAGGCTTTTAGCTTATTTCTGAGCTGTTTCTTACTTGAGAATATCTCACTGAAGTTGTTAATTTTAACTCCTGTTGCACTTTCGAGTCCTCATACACTAGCACCTTGCTTCACCATTTACATTGGAAACATCTCAGAAGTCTTTGTTTCCACGAGCATGTTTACTAAGCTTCTTGGAAGAAAAGACCTGAAAACCCTACATTTTTCAGCATTTCCAGTTTAGAATGATGATGGTGATAGGAAAGAAAAAAACCCAAACATTTTATGGTGGTAGAGGCAATATCTTCTACATTATTTTATATCTAGGAGATGTGTGAGAAACAGTTCCCTTACTGCATCTCACCTCACTGTAGAGGGAACTGTGAAAGTTGTATGACCATACAGCGTAACTTTTGTATATAATGGGTGTATACAGCATTACCACTGAATTTGGAGTACCACATTGCTGTATTCAGTGCCTAACAGTTTATAAGAAGTTAGTGTGTATTATTACTTCAGAGATACACAGACTAGCAGTCCTCCTTCTGCCTGCCTATATTTAGTGTAAAAAATATCTCTACTGTGAAATACAAAGCCTACAGTCTTAATAAGTAAAACCAAGAAGAATTGAGAAAAAGAGTACAAAAAATAGCAAAAGACACATCAACAGAAGTTTGACTGCAAACTTAAGATTTCATTTACATGATACTGCTTCTTTCATATCAGTAACCTTATGCAGACATACAGTGCCATTGAATTTTGTTCTGGTAAAGCATTTTCAGTTAAAACCCCATAACACTGCATTCAGTTCAACCTGCAGACTTTCAGGTATAAGTAATGATAGAGCCACACTTAGGGCTGTTGTGTGTTGGATTTCACTTCAGCTCTGAGTAGTCTTAAGGACCAGAGCAAGTAAAGCCACGATAGTAACCTGTTCTTGACTTGACCAGAATATGGTGTCAGAAATCCACATCTGAAATAAGAGGTCGCACACTCTTTACCAAGCACTGACAGAGAAAAAAAAGGCTCTTTGATGTGGCTCTGGTGTAGTATCAGCTTTGTCTCTATCAGGACCTCTGTGCTACAAACTCGATTTGTGTATAAAAGACTGTACTGTGAGGTGGAAGCGCTGATACAGGCTTATCCTTCCTGTCATCTCCACCCCCAGCCACCTTCTGCACTTCTCTGTTCTGGCTTGCTTGAGTCTCAGCCAGCTAGTCATCATCCCAGCCCAGTCGCCTAAAACCCCCGGATAATCCCATTCCAGTGCATAAACCAGCACAGCCATAACAGCAATAAACAATTGAGTAGCAGCTGCTTATTGCAGACATACACCCACTGAAGATGCCTCAGGAGGCAGATGAACCTCAACCACTGCTGCCCAGAGGTGGAAAATGATGCCTTGGTGTCTCCCCCTGGTTCCCGGCTCACGTAGTGATTTCTGTACCTGCAGTAACTCTTACTTTTGCTGAATGTATACTCTTGCTTAATATTAGCATTGCCTACTTTGACCCCACGGGTACTCCCACCCTTTTCTGTACCTGGGGCAAGATCTAAGCATCCTTCTTTCGTGCTTTCCACTTGCACAGTCCTCCTTTGCCCAAGGAGGACATTTTGTCCAAGCAGAGGACCTGGTTTTGGTGACTAGAGTCTAGTTGGGGCACTGCCCTTCTGTTATACTCTTCATGCTGTCCCTGCCTTTTCAAGTAGCTTTATGTTTTGGATAGAAGGGCTCAGGTATTTTGCTAGGTAAGAAATCTCCTTGCAGTCACATCAGTGTAATTAAGCTGCTACATGGATCATTGGTACTCATAGTTTAGCCATTAAGTGGGTGTTGGGTGGTTTGAGAAGAAACGATCCTCAGGACCTGCATAGGTACTGCTTGCCTTTGGGAAGCTGGTCAAGCATGCACATGAGAAAGTTTTCACTTCCTTCAAAATTCGGCTTTCTGTAAGGGTGACGGAGAATAGGATCCAGTAGTTAGTTCAGGTTATGCTTGATTATTGAAAATTAAGAGGGTCCCACATATCATGGCAAAATAGTCACTATTGCAGCACATATGTTGCCATGTTTTCTCAGTGCAGTGACTTGGGATGCTGCAGGAAGGAAGGGTGGTCCCACAAGCTCTGCCCTTTCTGGATCCCCACTGCACCCAGAACCTGAGCACAGCACACCAGGACACCAGGCTTGTGTTGGAAAAATACTTTCACTGCTTCCGAAGTCTGGACATCCAGTTAAGGTGTAATGGTGTTTCAGTTGCCAAGTTACTAATGCACAGCCTAGGTGAACCAGTGGTAATAACTGCTTCTGCTGTCCCATTCCTTACTGCTCCATCCCAGAAAGTACTGATATTTTCAGTTCTGCCAATACAGTGCTGACTGCACTGGTATGTAAAACCTGTTGGTGACTGGCTGTGTAGTATAACTGCTAGCATGGCTGAAATTTAAGGAAAATTGATATATTTGGACCTGAGGAAAGAACTTGAGCACTGAGCTGCCTCTTACGCTTTCACTGTGGGGAGTACAAGATGAGGAGTGATGGGTGAGGTGTGCCCAAAGTCCCCATCTCCCACCATGCCAACTCACGGCACAGAGCTGGCATGCCAGGGAAGCCACTGTGCTCCCAGGCTGGAAAGTGGTTTCCTTTTATTAACCTTCTCTTACTTTTCAAAACATTCTGCAGAGTATTTACCAGGCCATAAAATATACACTATGAGGAGTTGCCACATATAGTTGCAGCTGCCAGAATGAAAAGAAAGTTATCTCTGTGAAGTTGATGATAGTGTATTTAGAGGGGAGCGAGTGGCTTTGGGTTTTGATATTGCGTTGTTTACTTGCAGCCTTACAAAACTCAGTGCAGCATGTTTGAGATCCTAGTGTAAAGGAAAGAAAATTCAGTTCTCTGAGCTAAAGAATGTCTTCTAACCGGGATTTGTGAGTCAGAATTGTGCACTTGAGATATCCGTGATGCCCAGACCCCCATCACTCTGCATGGCTGTGAGAGGAGTGACTCAGGCCTCCTTTCTCATCATTTGCTCAGTGGATGGAGAGATGCCAGTGGAAAAGGTGGTGGGTGTGGTTCCCACATTGGCCCGTGGGCAGCAAGTGCACTCCTGGTGACTGCTTGTCCACAGCTGGGTCCATGAGCTTTTACAGCTACTGAAGTGGGATGGGCTGAGGGAATTCAGAAAGCAGTCTCTTGATTTGTGTCACCCAGACTGCTCCTGTCCCTGATGAGGGCTGCAGTAAAGAAAACAAGGCTCTTTATCAGGCCTCGAGTGTCAGCCAGTTGGTTTATGCCAAATATTTCTTAGAGAACAATGCATAATGTATGGTGAAGGAGGCTGTATTGTTTTACTTTTTTTTTAACATGGCAGTTATTAATTGTAAAGGAGGTATTAATCAAAGGAGATTCATATCTCTTGGCAAATTACCCTATAACCTTTTACGTTTAGTTAGATGGTTTAATATCTTTGTATGGTACAGCATTAGCTGTATCACATGTTCATGCTGCATATCAGTTTGGTCAGTTCTAGATCTGATGTACAGGCACTTTAGATCACAACTCACATGAGCTCCTCCAGGTATTGTCCTGGGAATTGCTCCACCATGCATCAGAAACCTGGCTTTTCTCTTACCAGGGTAGGGAAGAAAAGAAAAGAGGAGCTGATAGAAGTCACTCCTCACTGTTAGCCATGAAGCAGCCGTGACCTTGTTTGTTTTGAGCTAGATGTTGGATGAAGAAAGCATTGACATTTCTTTCCCCTCCTTTTAGATTGATGGGTGGAAGCAGTCCTTGGGATTTGGTTATTTTCAAAACAAAATATTTGACCTGAAAGGTAATATTTATAGCAGGCAGCTAATAGAAAACACTCTTGCCCTCTCTCTGTCTGTCTTTTGTGTATGCGTGTGTGCGCGCTCTGGGTTCCTCCTGGGCCTGACCTCTGCCACGCACACTGCAGCTTCATTGACTTCACCTTCTATTCCCTTCTCCTGATAGATGAATCACTGGAAGCAGCAGGGTTCGGTATGCAGGGAAGCAGGGTGCAGGAAGTTCATGGCAGTCCCGTGCCATTCTGACCCTCTGCAAATGTCCCCTCCTGCCCGAGTGATGGATGGCATGGGGCTTCTGCGTCAGTCACTTGTGAACTCTGAAGGTCACCCCAGAGAACGTATTCTCCCTTTGGAAAGAGACCCTGGAGGGATGTTGATTTAGTGACATCTAGCAAGGACTGACCCTGTCAGTCAGTGTAGTAATGCTGGAGCAGGGAATGATGTTAGCATTGGGTCACTGTATCTAAAGCAGGAGGAAACTATAGCTGGACCCCATCAAAGCCCTCCTCTGGGTTGCTGATAGGATCTGGCAGGTGGGAAAGGGGCTATTTTGGATGAGGTATCCAGCCAAAGGAGCAAGTGCAGTCTGTGCTCTACTGCAGCAGCAATTGCTTTGCATTTAAGCAAGGCCTGAGTGAGGCCTTGTCCTTTGTTTCCAAGCAGGCGCTCTCCCTCGAGGAAAAATATCTTGTCAGTGGGGCAGCAACATCTCAAGGGAGCTTAAAAATGCTCATGTAAATAGAAACGGTGCCTGCAGATTTTTAGGTTCTGGCTTCCTGTGAAGTTTGGTTTTGAACAAATCCCCATGTTTGTTCCCCTGTGCATGTCCATAAATCCATGGCTGTTCAGTGAGTGTTTGCTGTGAGAGGAGGTAGCTCAGTGGGATCCAGAGTAGGCGCACAACAGGCAGTGAGGAGCTTATGCAAATAAAATTAATATGGAGGGGTGGAAACAAACCAGTTCAAAAAGCAGCATTTGGAGCAAGGTGAAGGAGGAGGTGGAACCTCCTCTGAGCCAAGTAAAATTCTGATCTTCCCCATTTCCCACAATGTGGATCAGTCCTTGCAGTCAGAAAACAGCCCTTACCTGAAGTGCAGTGCCAGCACATTGAGGCATTCGCAAAACTGTTGTCATAGGTGTAGGCTTACCATCTATTTCAAAATACATCATATTTTGTCCAGCCAAAATTGCTGATACACCACACAGCAGTGGCTTCATAACAGTCCTAAAGCTGGAGATGTGGTACAAAAATCCAGCATTCCCCAAATATCACAAAGTTCCAGTTTTTGACTAAGCCATTACAGGCTCCAAAACAGAGATCATACTCTCTTCCACAAGTTGGAGTTTAAGCTGAGTATTTCTTAAAGCTCTATTTAGACTGGGCCATGATGGGGCTGGATTGCAGAGCTACAGGCTGTGATCAACACTCAGCAGGAGGTTATTTAGATTAAATACCAACTGTCTTGGAATGGTGGGAAAAGTTTCAGACAGAAGTTTTATTTACTAGTTTTTTGGACGAAGTTGTGGGCTTGCAGTAATATTTCAGGAATTCTTCTGGACAGATTTTCCTCCCTGAAGAAATGTTCTTTTTGCATTGCAGTGTTCTTGAAATCAGCTACTCCCATACATATCCTCTGATGAATACGTATGATATCCAACTTGCTCCCCTCCTTTATCTCCTTACTGTGAGACTGTAATCATCTTTTTGGTTTCTTTTAGTCTGCTTCCCCCCCCCCACCAAGAGAAAAACAAGACAGGATTGTTTGGGTGCAGAAAAAAAGAAATCATCACAATTTTCTCATTTTTCTTAAGGTTTTTCTCTCTTTTCCCTCTTTTTTAATTTTTCATGTTGACCTTCCTTCTCAACTTTCCTTTTCCTGTGCACTGTCTAGAGAGTGGATTCACTCTTCCCTTCTCATCTACTCTTTTATTTTTGAAAATAAGAATGATGACTGATTGTTCACAAGCCTCCCCCCCGTTGTCTACTTGTCCACACCTGTTTCTTTCTCTCTGGTTTGCCTTCAAGTTTTAGCACGTATTTTCTTCTGTTCTGCCTTTTGCTTTTTGTTTCACCTCTGTGATTATGCCAGTCCCCTGCCTCCTCCTTTCTGAGGTGCTAGCCCTATGCTTGCTTCCTCCTCCCCAGCCCCGCTGCTGTTGTGATAGTGCAGATAGTGCAGACACACTAATGCCTTTCTCCCAGCACAGCGGCGTTCGGTTTGAGTACTAATGTGATTTGCATCGTTTTTATTTTGAGGTCAGCCCTTTCAACAGCTAATGCATGTGTGAAGCAGCATAATGACTGTGTCACATTGATAGGCTTGAACTGGATAAAATAGGGTCCACTGAGTTACTTTCAGAATGAGTGCACACTGTATAAAAATCACAGAGAGGAAAAATGATACTCATGTAGTTAAATGTCCCTGTAAACAGAATGAGGGATTCTGTAAACAAATGTGGCAAGCACCTCCCTAAAATTAAGAGAAATGCATGTTTCCTGTAATACAGATTTATGTTTATACAGGATCTCTTGTCTATTTCTGGCTCCATAAAGCGAGTAGTGCAAAATAATAGAAATTATAGTTAGACTACTAAAGATCTCCAGCTTTTATCACTTAAGCAAGTAAGTGAGATTTCCTGTTTCTTATTGTCATCTGGTTACCATAACAGAGGTATTCTGTACAATTGCTAATTTTATCTAAAATTGTTTCTTTTTAATTTTGTTTTGTATTATTTTTTTGAGATATTCTAAATATATTTTGCCTCAGTTACTTTTCTTTTTTCTCTATCAGCTTGGAGGTTACACGTGAGACTGTGCGTACTAAACCAGTCAGTGGAGCTACACACAGTCCTTATCACACCACGCTGTGAAATAAATCACCGCACAAAGGGCCGTGGCTGTAATGGGCTAAAGCAGCTGCTCTCCAAAAGCCACAGGCACAGACGTGCACTATATGTCAGCACAGGGAACTGTTTGGAAGGTGGGATGGTCTTGTGGGCGCAAGCTAATCAGAGAGAGTTAAACCTAGGACAAAACGAACTGGCTCCGTGGCTAGTGTTTAGGAGATGGATAGGAGGGAGGTACAAGGACTGAAGTGTTTTATCTGTAGAGGCACGGTTTAAAGGGTTGAAGTGTGAAGTGTGGTCCAAGTGATCCCAGCTTTTAAGGGAATCCTACACATCCTAGTGTGAGCCGGGCAGGGCAGGCCTGGCAGGGCAGGCCTGGCAGCTGGCATCCATTCACCATGTTAAAAAAGAGGAAGTGACGCAGACTTTGTACAGTAGATACATTTTGTTGAGAACTTCAACAAAATAGAAGAATACCAAAATTATAAAATTTGTTAAAATAAAACTGAAAATGCTGAAAGCCTTTGATGAGAATTTACTTGAGCTCAAACTGAAACCATCTTGTTTGATTTTCTAGTATTGTAGTGAAACGAAACACTCATTAAATCACTGTAACAGTATTTAACATTCTCATGTCTTTTAAGTAATCTAAAGAAGATTTTGTTTCCAGCAAAACAGTTTCACCAAAGTCATATTTATCACCTGAACTTTGCTAAGTAGGTTAATCTAACTGTAATTTAGTATCTGAAATGTCAGAAGACATGAAGACAGAAGGCATGTCAGTTGCGCAAAATTTCTGGTTACGCTTTCAGGTCTTACCACCTAGTTATTCCTCTTCCATTCTGCCCAGTTTAGAAATGCTATAGTACTTTAAAGGCTTGTAACTCTTAACCAGAAACTGTAGGTGAACAATCTCAAGACACAGAGCACACCTGTAAAGAGTGTCTCCTGTGGATGCTTAAACATGGGTTATTTCTTACAGCACCTGTCTCATATAAGCTTTTGGGGAGGGTCCCATAAATACCCCAGTTGCTCTCTGTATCCTGGTGACGAGGAAAACTGGAAATACCCTTGCTCATTAGTTTAGAAAGATGTCAACAGACATTGGAAAATTAAAATTGTTTAAAGGGAAAAAACCACGAGTAAAAAAGCTTCACCAAAAAATCCTCAGCTAACGCAGGACTCCAGTATCACAAGCAGCAGAACTGCAAAGAAGATGGCAGTGAGCTTCTGGTATTGCCCTTCTCAACAGTTGTTTTCTGCCGGGTAGAGGGGTACTAGTCCTTGGTTGGTGTGTGTTGACACACAGCTTCCTCTTCCTCCCAGGGTGCTTCCTTGGAGAAGCTGTGACCAAAATGGTAAGCTGTCTTGCTCAGACGGCGCTAGATTACAGTGGTTTAGGAATGGCGCCTTGTGTCGGCCAAGCAGTAGCCACCACAGGAATGTATACCATAGAAGCTCTGGTTTGTAAGCAGTTGGGTCTGCGTTTGCAGGAGGTCCCAGTTAGTGCGCTTCCGTTTAAAAATGTTTAAACAAGATTTTTAAGTAGCTTGTGACTTTGTGCCAGGGTCTGTAAGCACCCCTCTGTGTGTGTCCCATCAAAATTCCCCATGAGTAAGACCGCTTTACGAAGCGTGCTTCTCTGCCATTGTTGTAAGATCTCCAGCTTCCACAGAATTCAGCATAAAACTATAATTAACGTGGTTATTAAAACAACAAGCAGCCCCTCAAGATCCAAACACACAGCTCAGTTGCTAAAATGATAGCTTGTCAGCAATAAAAAAAAATAATTTCTATACAATAAATGCCATTTTCTCTTTTGCTTGATCTAAAGAGAAACATTCTTGTTCTTCATATAAACAAGGCAGCTGTAGTGACCTTCCTATTTTGGATTTTATCAGTACGTCACACAGTTTATTTTCCAAAATCTAATAAAACGGATGGGAAAAATTCTTTGAAACTCATTAAAATGAACCCTAATATATATAATTTAAAATGTGGTTTCTCTGCTTCTACAAGCTGTTTGCATGCTATGCTATACCACTGGTTTAAGATCTCTTAGATGAGGAAAGAATGATGAATAACAAAGCTGCAGCTTTCCTCAGCGTAGGGGAGACTGTCCAAGTAGAAGTAAATAGCAGCCTTACGCCTGAGAAGGCGTAAGGCTGCTATTTATTGTAGTAACCTCTGAGCCTAAATAATAACTCAGCAGATTGAACCTGGAGGTCCAAAACTGCTCCCTCATGCTAATTCCCAGGAGGATTTTTAACAGCTCAGCAGAAAACAAAGCTCCATAGTTTTCTTTTCCAGGGGTTTGTGTGTATTGTGTATTCAGGTTGCGTCTGTGTTCTTAGAAATTTGGGACTAGGTTCTGGATTGGGACAAACAGCAAAATTACAGTCGGGAAAAGTAAAGTTTTAACTCGGCTTTGTATTGAAACCATGAATTTGACTTTCAGTTATGAGATTTCAAGGCAAGATCGTGAATTAATGCAAATGTTTAAGCTGTGGACAGTTTCACAGCAAACACTACAACTGATTGGACTCGATGATCTCTCAAGGTCCCTTCCAACCTCTACAGTTCTGTAACTAGGAAAATATACTTTTCTCTGTCACTGTTCATTTGATACTGAGCTGTGATAAATTTATGAAAGAAGTGCTATGAGTAAGAACTATTTATTTCTACGTCATATCACAGGAAATGCAGGAAAAATGCTGTGGGGTTAACACACTTTAGAAGAAAGTATGGGTTCAATGCATTGCATGTATAAAGTGTTATTTTCTTCTTCCCCTCCCTGTTTAATATATTGTGTTAGAAGACAGGGAGAATATAAGTATTGTGTTCTGCAGATATTCAGTATATACTTGAATATATACAGATATACTTGCCTGAGGCAGCAAAGTTTGACTCATTTGTCAGATAAGCGATTTAGAGAGATAGTAGGATTCATAACCAAGTTTTGTTTGCTAGTTTGCTCATAAATGGTTTATTTTGGGCTGATCTTAGGTTGGTGGTGTGTGGAGGTCATCAAGCCAGGTTCTGAGGCCAACCTACTTTCTTACATTTGGAAAAAAATGGTCTGGATTACGGTTTTCCCTCAAGTTACTGACAGGCACAAATGGTGTTTGATTTAACCTGCATTTTTATTCACATAATGATCAATGATAGGGTAAGGTCTGTATTAGCTTGGAAATCATACAACCATTTTTATTTGGCCTAGTTTCTACATTGGATTAATTTCCTTTCCCTGCATAAAAATATCTATAAAAACATGTTGAAAATTTCAGGTCTCACCTAGTTACTCACTTTGCTGTGACTACTGCTATCTTTATGAGTTTGGATCTACAAACACTTATGTACACTGTTCCACTTGATGACCTGTTAACATACATTGTACAAATAAAAAACTCTCCATCTAATTTAATGTCATATTCTCATAGAATCACTGAAATAAAAGATAGAAAGGTCAACTTAGGCAGACTCTTCAATTGTGTTAGACTGTTCCCCAATTTTTGACTCTCGTCTAATGTTTCCTCTTGATTATTTTTATTACTTATTGATTGTCTGGTACTTAATAGATATAACCAGGTGACGCATATTATTTGGGTATAAGGCTTTATTTGCCCCCGAGGCAGTTAGTCACATTATTATGATCCCCAGAACATTGTTTTTCCTATGGAAAGACTGGTAGCTGCGCTGTTTATAAGCTGGCTGCTAACAAGGCGTAAAACCCCATACAGTTCTGACTGTTCCTCTATACATGGAAAGTACAAAACAAATTAAGAACTGTGTTTCTCTTTTTTACTCAGGCAATGTTCCGAATAAGATTTCAGCAGAATTGCTTTTGTGATGCAGCAAAAAAAAAAACCTGAACAACCCACCAGAAAACATGTCCAAGGACTTTGCTGTTTGTCTGTCTCTCTGTTTTTCTTTTACGTCTTGCAAACAGACATTGCCGGTACCCAAATTAACCTCTTCTGAGTTTTGCTTTCCACCCACCCCCCTTGTATTTGGATCAGGCTTCTCTCTCTCTGGGTGGGGCGAGAAGTGAACTCTCCTAACATACAGTACAAATTAGGTCTTTCTAAAAAACAAAGACTTCTCTTAAGAATAGCTGTATTTTATTTCTGACAAAAGAAGGGAAAACGCAAGTGCGCACACTAAATCAAGAAGTCAAGCGTATGTAATCTGATGCCAAGTGTAAACATGTATGGACTTTACAAGCCTTGCCGACTCGAGATACTCTGATTTTCTTTCATTTGAAAAAGTGCTTTTGAGTTTTCACAGTAGTGCTTGCAAGAGGCAGTCAGAATCTCAAAGTGAATAAGAGCAGGCTTGTGGACACAGGACTTTCTGCTCAGAGCAGCTAACGTGAGTTTGGTAGGTCTAGCTCCCTATGCAGTGGGGCTTTTTGGCACAAAGTTGCTTAAGTGAATACTATAAAAAGCTGCTAAAGAGCCAAAATATAGTCCCTCACATACTCACAAAACTGTTTTGAGGGAGGTTAAGCACCCAACTACCTCAGGATATTGGCCCTAAAGACCACCTGAATACTCTCCCAGCACTGAAGGGCCTGAATACCTTTCTGCTGCTCACTGAAGGAAAAGCGGAGTGCAGAAGTTAGTGATTCAATAAATAGAGATGTTGTCTTGTCTTCGCTGCTGTTCTATCAAGCCGCTGCTGTAACAAATCATGGTATTGCTCCATCTGGGCAGGAGTACTGCTGTAAAACTAAATTTTTGGGCTGCTTAACATTTGTACTGAACAGTTCAAGCTGTGCTAATTATATATCTGTAAGTGCTCTGGTACTGAATCTTGGATGGGTAGATCCCAGAGGTCTGCTACGGAATTTTTCACTTAATGTTAATGGTACTTTGCTATCTGTGTATTTATTTTAAGCCTATTGCTAGGGTTTCTAAGCAGTGAAAAAGTGCTGTTTGCAGTTGGTGAGTGGGACTTTTGTTTTTCAACCTTACCTCTAATTACAGCCTGTGACTGTGAGAAAGGGGTGTTTCAGATTTGCATTTTCATACTTCACAGCTGTTACTGGTTTGTCTCGATATTGTTGTGGGGTGACAAAAGTAATGACTTTAGACCTTTACTTCTCTTCTAAAGATGGTGAGGTATGCCATGGTCCTTGTTTCTAGTAGAGAGGGAGATCCTGATCAAAGTGCAGTTACAAGTTTTTCCGTGCTGAGAGACAGCATGTCCCACAGTTGATGCTGTGATCGGGGTTGGACTTGATCTCTGGTGGTCCCTTCCAACCGCTACAGTTCTGTGATTCTGTGATTCTGTGAGTCTCTGAACTCTGAACATGTCCCAGCACATGGGTAAAGTGAAAGATCAGGAAGACATTGCATCACTTTTCTTCCTCTCCTCCTCCCACCTCTTCATCACTTGGTGGCTGCAGGCTGGTTCAGCCTACCTTGCAAGCTACAGCAGCCATATCACTGGTCCAGCCTAAGACACTCGGCACTTGTGAAAAATTAGGCACCAGAAACTAACTGGAAAATGGTGATGACTTTCAGCTCTGGAGAAGTGCAGTGCCCAATTAGCTGTGTAGTTTGGGATCGCCATAGTGCCACAATGCCCCTCATGCTGGGCGTTCCCTACACAGGCCTGTAGGCAGAAAGGACATCAAGATGCTGGGGTCCACCCCACCTGGGGTTTCTCCATGGCAGGCAAACTCCTACCTGCCTTACTGCAGACACGGGAAGCAAATGTAGCACAAGTCAAGTCCCCAGCCCTAAAAATGTCCAGGGAGGACTGCAACTAATTTCCTCCTCATAACTGCCCCTGGGCACAACTGCTTCAGTAGGTTGTGGTTCCTCAGGAAAGATTGATAGAAAGGGTGTGCCATCATTTGTCCTGCTACCAGACCTGGGGGGACACCTTCTGAAGAAAGTTCTAGAAAAGCCTAGATGGACTCAGACAGTTACTCTCTTTCCATCTCCTCCTCCCCCAAGCATTTTCCATGTAAAAAAACAGAGAACTGGCTCCTAAAAGTCACATGGATGAGTATAAACTCTTGAAAGTGTCACGTAGCCCTTGGAATAATTCCAGATAAACTCGGGCTTGTTTGGAAAAATTGCTCCTTGAAAGAAATGCACAAACATTGGTCTCAATCCAAAGCCATGAAATCAACAGGGAGACTCTCATTACAGAGGGCTTAGGATCTGGCCCATTGGTGGCTATGATCAGAATGATGGTCTGTTGCAATAAATCATCTTTAGATTCCTGTTTTACAGATGTCTGCAAAGTTTTTGTGGAGAGGAGAAAGAAAAGAACAACCTTCAGCTGCCTTTATGTGCAATCTCCTTCTCTTCCAGACTCTTTGAAACTATAATTTATGGACTGTCTTAATGTTTTACTTTGAATGCAGTACCTTTTCTCTCTTTTTACAAAGATTAGAGAGATATGTAACCATTTAGAGTGAAGAGAGCGAATTAGCTGTGCTTCTGATGCTTCTAATTTTCTATATTTGTATTCTTTAACTGCTCAGTTTGTTGGATTATCTGCATCCATAGGTTATCCCAGGAAGTTTACATACTCGTGACGCAAGGGAAGAAACAGAGACAACAGCAGGGACTGAAAATAAAATTCAAAGTTTGTCCTCTTTCATGCGTTATATATTGTGTTCTTTAGTGTGCTTTTGCAGAAGAGAAGCTTGAAACTGCTCATTTGTTAGCATCATTTGCATTGCATCCAGGTTTTTTTTATCATTTGGGTTTTTTTTAAACTGAGAACAGTCAACACTTTGTCAGAAAACCACAGGCTTCTCTAGAAGAGAGTCGATAAATGAAGAGAAAAGCATTAATCTAGAGGTTGGACAAAGGAGTTTATTATGAGTTAGGGTACCAAACCAGAATTTTTTACCTGCAGAAAAGCCAAGAAAAAAACCAGTACAGAGAATATGGGGTCTTTAGATTATCACTTACGCCAGCTTCCAAGAGCTGTAAATCAGGCTCTAAAGTCATGAAGTTGGCTTAAAAATCACGTTATGAGAGTAATTTTTTTATTTCTTTAATTAGCATTCTGGGTTTGGTGCTATTAGATTCTGGTTTCAGGCTTTTCTTTGTTACCAAGAGGACTAGACACTTATTTTCTCTCATGAAGGCTGAGATTCCCACAAAAATCACATGATTTTTTTAATACAAGGCTTAAAAAATAAAAGCCTGTCTTGTAAGTCTCACAGTAGAAATCTTAAGAGCTCACAGCACTGGTCTTACATAAAGTACAAGATGATGGTAGATAAGCACGGTCTCCAAACTAATAAATGCGTTCCGTTCCTCACCTCATCTGATAGATACCATCTTACCATCCTTAAATAGTTTGCTCATAAACTTCTAAGGAGCACCTGCTACCCTTAGCTGTACAGAACAGTCCCTGCTGTGCCTCAGTGGCAGAGGTTCTCCATCTCCCAGGCCAGGTGGCAGCTCCGGGAATGGCCTCTTCTCTCCCTTGTACTGAGAAAGGAGAAGGCAGGGGGCAAGCGAGTGCCAAGTAGACTCTGTCTCTCTAATTAGCAGTTCTAATGATCTGTCTTTTTCCCAGAAGCTATGGAGTTGATGGAGTGGTGCCAGTAAGAATAGGATTTCCTATTGACAAGTCTGGAAATTGAGTAAGAGACTGATATTTTTCAGGTCATCCAGAAGAAGGGGCAATAGTACATCTTAGAAATTGATGCACTTGCAGAGAAGCAGAACAGAATGGTCTGGTGGGCCTTGTTGCTTGTCTGCTAGGATGAAAAGTATGGCTGTATGGTCTTGCAGTGTTTCAGAGGGATGAATCAAATTCCACTCTGGGGCTTACAGTGAAGACAGTAATGCCCTGGATCAGATTTACAAATAAGCATTAGAAGTTTATATCTTGGTGCAAACTTTGGTACTGATGGGATAGCAGGATCTCACAAGCAGGCTCTGGTTGCTCTTTCTGTAGGAGATAAAGCAGAAGAAAAAAGATAATCCCTACTTATGCCCTTAATTTTGGAAAATACATTACAGTTTCAAGTAGAGAAGAGTTACAGCTGGGGTCACGGCACCTGGGTTAGGATGAGTTTGTCTTACTGAGTCGCAGGTGAAGGAGGCTTGACAGTTCCAAGGAAGAGGTGCAGGGGTGATCTGGATGGCCAGGTCACGCCCTTCCTCGTCCATCAGTTCTTGTGGCTGGAGCAGGACAGTAGCACAGGTCGGTGCAAGGGAAATGCACTAGTTCCTGATTCTGTTCATCAGTATGTCTTCCTGGCTTCTTTTTCTCGGTGCATGAGACTAACCAGGCAAGGAGAAGCTGTGGCCTGGAGGTGGGGACTGATGTGGGAGGTAAAAAGCATCTTAGTGCCCTTTGACTAAGAAAATCCGTACTTAGCTCCACTTGTACAAGTTTCTACCTCTGGTTTGAAGAAATGGTTGAACCAACGTGCATTGGTTTGGTTTGGTTTTGAGGTTGGGTTGTTGGGTTGGTTGGGGGTTTTTTTGGTTGGTTGGGTGGTTGGTTGGTTGGTTGGGATTTTTTGTTGTTGGGTTTTTATTTGGAGGTGGTGGTGTTCATACTTTTGAGAAGGTCTTTTTAATGCTGAATGCCCAGAGTCTACATGCCGTCGTATAAAAAAACTAATGTGGTTTCTTTAATATTCTGCAATCCTGCAAATTTGCTTTCCAAGCTTTGAATGGAACAGTAGTATGTATATATATGTGCAGACATGTTCACTTACAGTAAATGTGGAAATAGGGGAGACCCAAGAAGGATAAATGAAGAGTCAAAAGTGAATCTCAGAGGGGATAAGTAGTGAAAATGGGTAAACAGAAAACTCCACTTCTGTGGGAAAACATGGAGGAACAAAACCACAAACAGGAGAGGAAACAGCCAAATCTAAACAATTAACTGCAGCAGCAAGCTGTGGCAAATGTGATTTTAAAGAACAGTGTCCACAACAGACATGCGTCGCTGCCAAAGATCAAGTATGTGAGCACTGCTTTCCTGCGTCCCTGCTTATCTGCAGTACCTCCACGGAAAGCCCAGCCTCTCCTGCCCACCTTATTTGTTCAGTAGTGGACTTCATACGACTGATTCCGTTCTCATTAAACTGATTTACTGGGCTCGCTGGCTCTGCTCAGCCTCAGTTTATTCCTACTTTGTTTAAAATTCGGGAAGTGCTGGGGGAGGGGACAGGACACTAATGGTCGTTCTCGTGCAAGTGGAGTGGTAGCTGATTTATTGCAAAGGTTATAAAGGAAAAGTATTAAGTGTGTTCCATTTTGCTTGGCAAAGCCATCCTGCACAATGTCCAACAAAACCCTGAGAGCACTGGTTTGTACAAAAAAAAAAAAAGAAAAAGGAAGAAAAAAAAAAAAAGGAGGGCTGTGCGTGTGTGTGGAGGGGGACGCTCCACCAAAGATGTGCTCTTCTTCTTTTGAGCATTAATTAAGACTGTAAATCACAAGCAACATGAAACAACTGTATTCGACAAAACGTGGACAGTTCTGGAGTTCTGCTGTGCTTGCGCGATCAGTTTGAATACCTACACTGAAATGCTAATGGGAGAGCAAACTTCAAAGAGAAATTTTGGCATGAAGAAGCGGTCTGCAGGACCATTACATGGATAAAGTTGTAAAATAGACTCCTCCGTGCAAACTGGGAAGGGAGGTGGAATGAAAGTTTGAAAGGTTTATAGGATCTCAGGCTTCTTTTCCTTTCATGCACAGTCAGTCTCACATTAATTCAGTCTCGGCTTGAAATAGGTTTGTGTATCCATGTTTTGAATAAAAGGGGGGAGAAGAAGGTGACAGCAAAAAAAAGTACTTGGGTAATGAAAAGTTAAGTTAATAGTCTTTAAAATTAATTTTTCTTTTCTGAGAAATAGTTTAGGGAGCTCTTTTGTGACATCATAAGTAACAGTGGTTCACATTCCCAGGTTTACAGAATTTAAAGCCTAAATTTGTTATGATCAGGTAGTTTTGTCTTCAGAAGATTCTAACATCAGTTACAGAAGCTCACCCAGTATTTCCTGCACATGTCCTAAAGGAAAGTGCTAAAGCTTCTTTTTAGGAAGCCATCTAATTTTGGTTTAAAGGCATTTAGTAATGTTTTAAACACACCCCCCCCATGTCAGTATGTTCACTTTGTTATTATTTATTTAAAGTAAAAACTTTATTTCTAAAATTTTGCTTTATTTCTCCATGACTTACTTAATCTAGTTTCAGTTTCTTGCTAACGTGTCTGTATGGAGCTGCACTGGAGCTGCTCTAGTGTAGTTGAGAAGATGGATTTCACCCATTGTAGAAGAATATGGTCCATTTGTTCTTCATTTTACTTTGGTGTAAAGCTACTGAATGGAAGTAACATCTTGATGAAAAATGGTCTGCCCTTAATAGTTACTTCACAAGCAACTTATTTCCCAGCAAAACATATTTACATAATTACAAGTAGACTTCTGGCCAACTACTTGTCCAGGATTCCTCAAAGCATTTTTTTGTTTGCAAAGTGTGGTTTGAGATGTAATTCATAACGTGGGGGATTCCAGAATGGCTGATGAGATTAATTCCCCTTCTTGTAATCTTGTGATATTGCTATAGAGATGCTCTCTTTAGATAATGCAAGATGACCCAAACAAAAACACAAAAACAAACCTCCCAAAAATAAAAGAGGTACAGAATAACTTTGAAAAAAAAATTAATTCTGGAGTTATTTATATTTAGTATATAGAAATCAGGAGCCCTGTTCGCAGCAATAGTCCACATCCTTGGCATTAAGCTGCTCCTTCCACTGCTCCTTCCACTGAATTTTATGCCATCAAAGGGTAACCACCTGATGTCATGATACTGCTCTGAAGGCTCTCCATTAATACAGATATGTTATTTTGATATTTAAATAGAGTATAAATGTTTGTTCAATAAGCAGGGAAAGGGAACGTTTTCCTGTTATGGGAATGTGCATGCTAGAGGTTATACCAAATAACAATAACAATTTGAGTGCCTTAAACCAAAGGTAGGCTTCAGAGTAGTTGTGCTTGTACTAACTTGCAGAAAGAGCCAGTTTTAACTGACACCTGCTTGTGCTGTCAAGGAAAATACTTAATGTAAAATGCCCACTGCTTTGCCACTGCACTAGTACTTCAAATCAGTACCTCTCCTTAATGACAGAAAAGTACAATAACTGACCTTCCATTACATTTAAGACAGCATCTTTTTATTTTTTTCCTAATTGGGAACCTGGATTGTGCTGGCTTAGCACACAGTGCCTTTCAGACTTACTCGCATGGTGCTGGACAAGAATAAGCACATGCTGTTTGCGAAAAAGGGTTGAACCATAGCACAGTCATGTGTTTGAAAAGGCTTACAATTGCATGTAAGACTTACGCTTGCGTGTCCAGATGTAAATAGTTTAAAGGGTGCACGTTGTTGAACTGTACCTATGCTGGAAAAACAAATAGTCTTGTCAAGAGGTCAGAGATAACCACAGACACCTCTGTTAGTTCCCTGCTGTGCTCTCTCTCTACCAAAGAAGGAGGCACAGCACAAACGGCACTGCATTAATAATTCTTCTTTTAGAAAGAGATTTCAGTATTATTATAGAAGTTCATAGAGAAGGCACGTTCTCAGCTTGCCTAATTGGGTGCATTGCCACTGACAAACAGGGGCCTAAACCAGCATTTCTCACATCCAGCCAGCATGGCTGTGTTCAGCTGCTAAGCATAGCAGCCAACATGCAAAAGCATGCTTTTCTCATCCAGTTGTCGTTTTTGGCAATGCTGTGGACAGATTAGATTGGCTGTGGCTAAATATGTTGTCCCAGGAAAAACATGCTTAAAAACTTTTGACCTGAAATGGTTGGCAGATGCAAAGGATCTGGCCTGGGTTCTTAAAAAAAAACCCAACAGCCGTACTATATAACCTCGATCCCAAGCTGTCCGGGTGTGTAAGCGTGTGTGCGCACACATGTGTTTGTGTAGATACAGATTTTTTTATATTTTATATATGTATCTTCCGGTCAATTATTTGGGCTTTCCAAGAAGACTACCTATCCGTAGACCAGGGATCTATGTCAGTTCACAGGCACTTTATATATAGGGGAAGCAGGCAAAATATTTCTGAATGAGAGGTGATAAAGAGAAGCAGAAACCAAGGAAAGTGATGGGTTTTCCTTTTGTTGACTTCAGATCAAGACCCATTGCATTCCTGGGAAAAACTCTTCATGCAGATGAAGCCCATGGCATTACTGGCCGAGTGAAAAACGCTGCTAGTGCTATGTAAATGAATGGGCTTTCTGCTTTCTGGCTGAATCCCCGACAGCACAAACACCCTTCAACAGTTTTTGTTGCCAGTGTGGTTACTGCTCCACAGTGATCTTCTGCCTATGTACAGACAGAGGTAAGCGTGCTTTAAGTCTCACCTTGTGGCAAGCATGTTGACTTGGAAGAGAGAACATCCAAACTGAATTTCATGGTCTCCCTTTCCACTGAGATTCTGGGCAGGGTGATGGGGTGGCATATTTTTCACCCAGCTTCAGCCTGAATTTGAGTCAGTTCTCCCAGAGCTCTTTTTACCATCCGTTGGGAAAGCCAGCCAGCATTTACAGTGCATGGATCAGTCTCATTCAGACATCTGCAACAGAGGAGTTTCCATTTAGTCAGATGAAGCTGATGCTTAGCATCAGACTTTAAAATGCATTAGCTATCTCATGATGCAGATGGATACATACTGGGCATTTCAAAAAGAAGGTGGAGATTCCACTCTAGGCTGCCTAGATGGAGTTTTCACTCTAGCCTCTGAGTTAGTGGAACTAGCCTACTGGTCAAAGCAGCCCTATACTATACTGCTGACTGGTTGGGGGTGTTGCTAGCAGTTTGCCCTGACCCAAACAACACTCCTTTGGACAACACCTGGGTACAGTTTGAGTTTTAAAGGCAGACATGGGGTCATTCCTGGTAGGTAGGTGACTTGGATGCTGGTGTCACAGAGGCTGGTGGGGTGGGCACAGGTCCTTCTGGCCATGCAGCCTGCCGTGCTGGAGCATGGCTGCAGCTGCTGCTGTAGCCCGTGTGTGTCCTTGGGCCTTGTTTATTAAGTGATAGCCACAGCGCTCACTGCCTTGGAGTTGTTTGTGAGCGTAAGGGAAAGCTTGTGGAAGAGCCCCCATCCAGGGTAATTTACAGCTGGAGCAGCTCCATGATCCGTTCTGCACACAGCTGTACAAATACTGGTGTCTTTATGGCAGGGGAGGACGAGTAGGGGGGAGGTAAAGGTGTCTGCAGGTAGGAAGGGTAAAGCAACTTTAAGCCAGCATTTCTGCCAGAAGCTTGTTCTTCAAATGACCCCCTGTCGACTTCACCTGCCAGTCCATGGTCGTTTGCATAGTTCAGTGTATTGGCTTCAGGGAGCCCCAGAACAAAGGCTTTCCTTAAAAAACTCAGACCTTACTCAGATAGAACTCCCACTCACGCCCCAGGGAGTTTCACATGATGAAGGATTATGGGATGGTGTCTCAGCTTTGCAGTGTGTGCTGCTGGTAGCTGTTTTTTGGTTCTGTGGATGAGTAAGGCTCTGCCTATTTAGAGGGAAATCTGGTTTCCGTTGGCTTCCACTCAGCTTGAAATATTTTTTAGCATCCTTTTTGTAGACTAGAGGTGGGGCTTGTGAGAAACCTACAGGTGAAGAGGAAGGGCACCCACCAGGAGGAGGGGCCTTGTGTGAATGTGGGCTCTGAAGACCTTAGCAAGCAGGCGGTGGCATTTGAATTTTGTAAGTTGCCCGTACCCCCACCCACATGGGCCCCAAGGTTTCAGAGGTGCGGGGTTAGTTACTCAGCCCCACTGCTAAGCCTAAACTCAGCCCGTGCATCTCTAGTGTTCGGGGATCCCGAGATGCATTTTTTTCCCTTCCTTTCCTGGTGTGACAGGTACGGTGCATCATGCCTTCATTTTCCTGTGATTCTGCAGTTACTCAGTTACTTCGTGTGAGCAAAGCAGGCAGATGTTACAGTACCTTCCTCATCAGCATGTCCTGCAGTCTGTTTCCTTGGATGAGGCAGTAAAGCAGTCACTTCAGGGCCAGAGAACTGGGCTGCATTTCATCAGCTGGAAGGTGACTAGTTAAAATCTAACTAGCAGTCTCACACCCAGTGCCTGACAGGAACAGTCTTTGAAGACTATTAAGAAAATAAAAATTCCCTACTCTGTCATATAATGGAAATGAGTATACTTCAAACAGCCATCCCCTCTAATCTGTTAGCCAGCCCTTAGCAGCTTACCAAGCCTGTATTTAACCTATTTCCCTAATGGCAATTAAGAAATGTTTTCATTTCCCAGGGAGAGGATTGCCAATGAAATCCCCCTCTCTTCCCCAATCCCCATCCTGTGGCTCTGCCCTCTCCCTCCTCTTCCCCACAGCCCCGCTCCTTCTTCCTTAGCCCAAGGCATCTGAAGCATTCCCCCTGTGTTTGGGTAGCATGCAGTGAGGAAGAAATGATTAAGCAGCTGAATGTTTGAAATCCAGCTAAATGCACCGATTATTATCTGCTTAGGGCTTTCTTATCTCGAACTGTGTGGTGCTTAATGGCAGGGCCATTGTTTTCAGCTCAAAGGTATTAATGAAGGAATCAGGGCAGCGGGCTGATGTCATAGGTGGCTGAAAGGTGACTCGCTGCACTGATTTCCCTTGCTCCACCCCTTCGCAAGTCCCTTCCAACTAGTTCAGGAGAAGGGTTGGTATTTTTAGGGGTGGGGGGGTCGGGGGAAAAAGCAGCCAGGTTGTATTTGTGTGTCTGGTAAAAGGATTGCAGAGGCTCCTAAATATCCTGCTTAAAAGATGTACTCTGTTAGCTTCTGCTCTACTTTCTCACTTGATAAAGACGCTGAGCCGCTGGCGAGGCTCTCAGTGTGAAAGCGGCCAGCCGGCCTTCTTCACATCTGCCCTAGGCACTGGCCAGCAGACTACGCTTTATGTTCCGACCTGTACCCAAGGTGAGGTTTCCACTTGGTGTTTTCCGTGGGAAGAAAGAGCTGTAAGTAGCAGCCCCCAATGGTTACTTCTCCTGCCCCCAAGATGATGTGCAGCTTAAGGAAGTGCTGATGTAGTCGAGAATCAGTTGTACTTTATGTCAGTCTTCTGAGTTAAATTACTTTTTTTTTTCTTTTCCCCTTAAAATGTACATAATTATTAGATGCAAAGGGGTGTATGTTGTGTGAAAACAGACTCGTCTCAGGGGCTGAGGGTGTGATGTTGTGAGTGTATTCAGTTTGCAGTTACAGGGCACAAGCAGGGAAGAGGTGAAGATTCAGACTAGATTAGATTTCATTGTCATTGTATTTCAATCACACATTGTTATTTCTGAAAATCTTTTTGTCACACATTTAATCTGACAGTTCCTTATTTTTTAGCATAGATTTGAAAACCATGCTGCTTTCTGTGTTTTAAAGCTTAGGAATTAATACTGCTCAATGCTGCAGAAGTTGGCATCATACTGCCTACAGAGATTGTAAACACAAATAACATTTCATTGAGTTGCTGTTTTTGGGTTGGGTTTGTTTTTTTTTTTTTTCTTGTGGACCCAGCTAAGAGTTTGAAGACAGATGTGGTACCAGGAAAGAATGTGTGGAGCTTTTGTGTTTTATGGAACAGTACGAGATATGTAGCTTTTAGGCAGTGGTGTTATAGTAGCAGGTAAAGAGTCCCCGTGGACATACATATCCAAACAGGTCCCAGACAAGAACAAAAAATAATATGGGTTTTTTTTGTTGGTTTGTTTTTATTGAGACGATCTTTCTGTGTAATATGCTCTTTGTGACTACAGTTAAAATTAATGCCTTTGCTGGCATATGATTAATAACTCAGGATTTCTGTCTTACCTAAACAAACCAGGGAAGAGTTTATTAATTTTTCTTTTTTTTTTTAACTGTTTTTGTTTATTTTTCTCCATTTGAGTTTAGTTTTGTTCTGGTGAACATGTAGTGGCTTTCACTGGAATATTTTGTGCCTGTTGAAGGAGCTGTCTGAATAGTCCACCAGCAAAGGCTAGACCTTGGAAGAGAAAGCAGAGGCAGCAGAGTGGCACTAAATACCCATACGTGCATCAAAGCCTACTGCTGTCTTGATTAATAAGATTAATTTAACAGCAAGTCGTCAGACATGAAAATGTTACCTTTGGGTTTACTGTATACCACTAGAATTTTGTTTTCCTTTTGACTTATTTGCTCATGGTTTGGTTTGGGTTGGGTTTTTTTGTTTGGTTGGTTTGGTTTTGGGGAGAGTTGTTTGTTTGCGGTGTGTGTGTGTGTGTGTGTATGTGTGTGTGTTTGCCAGTGGAACTGAAATCAGGTAGCATTCTGAAAGAAAACTGGGAACCTTTAAAAAATGTTAGTTGAGCTGAACCAGAAGAGTTGAGTGAACTGACTGGCACTTCTTTCTGTGGGTTCAGCAGTAAAAACCTATTGAAATGTGAGATTACTAAACTGAAGCAATCAGTCTGAAATGATTACGGAGGAGGACTATTTTCTTCAGATGACCAAAAGTTATCTTGTACGAGTGCCTTATCTTTGAGCTGCTATTTCACAACTGTCTCTGTCTTAAGTTTGTATTTCCTGTTAAAATCTAAGAGTGCTTTACCTCCTGTGGAAACCTGTGTATAGCAACCCGTTGCCAGTAGATATAAGAAATTGGGTGTGCCTTTCTCCTAAAATAATGTTGAGATTTTTTTTTTATAAGGAAAAATTGTTTATTTCTTAAGTAATTTAGCAGATTATGTGTTCAGCCCAGGGTGAAATCTTGTTTGCTGAATTTATCTTAAGGCTCAGGAGGGGAGGAAGGTTCTGTTTAAAGGTCAAAGTGTATTTTTTACCCTGAAAGTTGTCTCTTACTCCCACCCAGACCTTAGATTTCAGCAGCTTTTCCGAGTCTTACCCACATTCATCTTCTATTGAAATATTTGAAACAACTCTAAATGAAATCCCAGAATACTCCACATAGGTATTATTGCCATCCGCTCTGCACAACCGTGCTCTGGGAAGAACTTGGGTGTTTGAGGTTAGGGGAGAATACTGGAGCTGACAAAATTCAGATGCTAATGATAATTAATTTATGTAGTGGCAAAGATAGGTGCCCTGCCAGGTGCTTCACAGGCAGATTAAGATCTGGTTTCTGCTTCAGTGAGTTTGCAATCTGAGGCCCTGGTTTTGCAAATAGTTATGCACATGAGTTATGCCAGTGACACTACTCATGCGTGTAAAGTTACTCACCTGTAGTGAGCGTATCTGTGTACAGTTTCAACTACATTAGCTTTTCGATTGATTCTGCAGTGAGTCAGTAATTGTTCAGTGCGATAATTGAAGTTGTTTAATAAGCCCTGCAAGTCAGAAGTTAAAATACAGGAGTCACCTTTCCTTAAGGGAAAAACCGAGGCTTCTCTGGGACGTATTTTTAGGATGCAAACACTGCATGTGAGGTCTGGTGTGTTTGTGTCACACTGGTTTATTTATTAAAGAAAATAGTAATAAAAAATCGTCCCATAATTGGAAGGGAAAAGTGTTACTCCCCATCCTCATTTGTCGTGATGCTGATCTTGGGGCCACATTAAGAGCGTTTCCAGTGAAATTACTTTCAAGTCTGGGAAAATTTAATCAGCAGAGGCCTTGGTAGCTGTAAATTTGTGGCAACAGTCTCTAATTCATCTTGTAATTCTATGACAGGCTCTGAATTGCCCGTATTTGGCCAGGGATCACGTCTGTGGACAGTTAATGAAAGGGTAGAGGGAACTTGAAGGTCAGTTGCATGGAATTTTTATTTTTTCTTTCCTTCCTGGATGTGTCTTTTTTTTTTTTTTTTACTGCAACTTATCTTTCTTTGTAGAATTTATTAAACAAAGCCCTTGTTTTCTGCAAAGGAAAACGTACCCCTCTTTATTTGCCTTCTTTCCTTGAAGCATTTATAAAATAGCTGAAAAGTCTCAAAATAGGTGTTACTGGTGAAATTGCTAGAGAGAATTACACTCTAGCAAATTTGCACTTCTTGCCTGAGTGTGGTCGTGAGAATAAAGCTGCAAGAGATGCTGCAACCAGGGATGGTTTGGAGAGTGGAATTTGTACGTTGACATGTAAATCTAATCTCAGTGGAATGAGAAGACTTTAGTTATTGGCTCAAGCTCAGAATTAGTGATTTTGAACTTCAGAAAACTGTGAGACTAACCACTGTGGCATCAGGAAACACTTTTGGGTCTGCTGGATTCAGACTAACCTGCAGATAAACTGGAATAGCTTTTGATTATTGAAACGGTGTAATAAATTGGTGCTGATATAGCAAAACACAGGAATTTCTTGTGATGAATACATTGAAAATAAAACTGAAAAAAAGTAACAAACAGAGGGGCATGGAATAAAAATTATATTGATTTTTTTTTCTTTTTTCCTGTTTCTTTAATAAAGTAAATGCTTGTTAACACTATTTTCTCTTTTTCAGGATCTTTTCTTTCTTTGGAGGACATCAGCCTTACCTCTTGTTCTGTCTCATTCACTCTGTCCTTCAGAATACCTTGTGTCTTAATCTTCACTCTCTAGTTTACCGCTCCACTCTTGTTGCCTTCCATTTCTACCCTTTTTCTCTTCTCCTTCATTTTGACTTCTGTTCCGAATGCAGTGTCTTCCCACCTCAGTATTCCCTTCCTGTCACCCTGTGTCAGAAAAAAATTTGTAGGGCTCACCATCATCTGACACTTCAAGATCAAGTGTTTTGAATGACTACTCTGGCTTCAGAGGAAAAGGATATGGTGGTAGATGAAGCAGTATTTTTTCAGCACCTGAGTTCTTAGCATCCTTTCAGTCACAGTAAGATCACTGCTACTTCCTCTGAGGTTGAATTCCAAATGCTTTGCAACTCTTGGGAAGCTTCATTTACTGTTAAATTAAATTACAAAATGGGGAGAAACAGGTGATGTAAAAAGTGGGTAGAGAAGTCCACTTTCTGCCTGGTATAAAAGGAGAATTTTATTTTTCAAATAATATATAGAGGTGAGTACATTTTTCAAAGTACATGGTTATAATCTAGTGAAGGATGCCCTTATCGTAAATACAGTATAATGAGCTCTTCCATTTGTAAACTTAGGATTTCGTGTCACTTTTTAATAGGCTTCTGAAGCACACACATCCTTTTGACTAGCTCTGATACTGCAGTGGTCATTACTAGCTGCCAGATCTGGCAACCACAAGCTGTGTCTGTGTCTCAGGCAGTGGGACATCTCTTGTGGATGGTGTGACTGTTACCACTGTTTGCCATTTACCAGCACCAGGGGGTTTCCAGCTTCAGTGCTTCTGTAGATCACAAATGTGGTACAGGAAGAAAAATGATGCCTTTTAACTTGGTTGTGCTGTTTTGTCTGTGCGGACAAGGGGGGATTTTGCCCATGTTGAACCTTTCAGAATGATGCCAATGCCATCGCACTCAGGTCCTGTGGAACAAAAATTGTCTTTGTTCTTGCACAGACCTATTTGGGGAAGCTTAAGGTGGCCTCTTGCAGTGTTAGCAACATTTTTATGCTTGTGGAATTTCCAATATTTGTACAAGAAGGCATTTTAAGGAAGTTGATTGGAAGTGATCAAGACTCTTTTGCGTCTTTAATTTTCTGATACCTGTTTCAGTCTGAATCATTGGTCATGTATGAAATACTGGAGTTGGTAGTAACTGCAGAGTAACAAAATCGCTTGAAGGACCACAAGAAATATACTGTAATTGGGTGTCAAGCTTCAAAAACCATCATATGCTCTGTGTTTATGAAGTACTTCTATTAATGGTGTAAAAAATCCAGTAACAACCCAAGAAACTTCTCATTGTGAGAGGAGAAATATCTTAGTACCTTTCCTGACAAGGTGTCTTTTCACAGGGGATTCCTCTGTGAAACACTAATCAAGTCCGTTCAGAAATGCCTTAATTAATTTAATCAAAATCTGTCAAATCAAACTGATTAGCCTGACATCCAACCTGACAGGAGGAAGGAGGCCGGTAAGTGGGTTGTAACTGTGTTGAGGTGGGCATGCCGTCTGCAATCAGAGATGTATGGCCGCAGCGGTGATCAAAGACGTCTTTCATTGTCATCACAATAAATGTTAGTGCTCCCCCAGGCAAGTGATCCAGTTTCTTTTTGTTAGAAAATCTTTTATACCGCCACAGCCCTGGAAGGCAGGTACCTGGCTCTGCTGGTGATTGAAGGGAAGCGCTGTGTGACCTTTACTACCCCTCTGACAGCGGGGAATACAAATTAAACATTTTTCATCCCTTTGCCATCCTCTGTCTTAGCTGTTGGCCGTGACCACTGCTGCACGGGCAGGTGAGAGACAAAGGCCACGTTGACAGGGACGACTGTGTGAGCGTGGGTGTCGCTGCAGCTGAGCCTCCCAAGGAACCGCAGGTCTGTGTGGGGCATCTTTCTTTTGAGGTCTGAACTGAGGGTGGAAGCTGAGGAACTGCACCCTCTGCTATCTGTCTGTGCTCCTCCGAAGTATGAGGAAGTTCCTCAACCACATAGGCTTCTTAATCCGGCAGCTGCTAATAATGATGTGTGGTTTCTATGGCAAACATCAGGATGGCCAATGCAATCTGTGTCTCTAGCCCTTTCCACTTCCCCTACCCCACACATGTACTTAACGGAGTATCTCTCATCTTCAAAGCTTCCTTTATAAACACTTTTATCCATCATTATAGTGGGATGGATCCATCAAAAGGGTAATAGCTAGTAAATGCTCAGGTTTTTAGGCCCAAATCCTGCAGGCGCTTAGGCATATGTTTTAGCTTTATGTACCATAATTCAGGCTTCAGTGGAACCATCCGCAGAGCTTGAAGTTCAGCATATGTGTAATTAGGAATTGCAAAGATTAAACAGCATTCCTGTTTGCTAGAAATCAAAAGGTAGATGAAAATGGTGACCCCCACTACAGAGGAACAGCAGCTCCTGAAGGAAGAGCAGCAGCAGCAGCCGCTGACATGGAAGACTTGCCAACAGAAGACACATGATAGCGACACACATTTGCTCTTTATTTGTGAGAGGACCCTTCTGTTAAAATCCTAATGGGCCAGTTTCTCTAAGGGTGGAAGTCATCTGGGGCATCCAGTTCCAGTTGTGTAGACACAGGGCACAGGAAAGGATCTTACTACAGTTGAGCAGTTTGTAGTCAATTTTAGTACTTGGGCATGACCAAACCTTTTGTCAGTGAGATGTTGGAAGAAGTAGAACGTAAATTTCATCTGCAGGTATGTTTGCTGACTTGTAGCTTCCCAATATTTTCTGGCCATGTCAGTTGAGTCGATATTGATATCCTTGAAACAGGCAAGGTGGCTTTGGTTTGAAGAGTGAGCCTGAAGTAAAAAGGGTATATTTGGTTGGTGCAGGATCTTGCCACTGATCTGGCCCTGAGTGAGTCAGGGTCACAAGGGTAGGGCAGTCAAATACATAAGGAAATAAGCCACTAGCCAGTATATATTTTTTGAAATAAGCTAACATTTAGTCTTCTCTGCTCTTTAAGCCTAAATGTAGATGTGTAGACATACTTTCCCTTACCTGTTTTCCCTTACTGGCTCCTTTGATCCTAATCTTGTATTTGCTCCACGCTGGCCCAAGGATCTGCCTATGATGAGAACTTTTAGCAAGGGAATATATTACACAGTGTTTGCGTTTGTATGGTCTCTGATGGTGATGACTAGACTTTACCAGGTTTTTTGTAGTGCAGTAACAGAGTGTATTTTTTTCCCCTTTTTTTTTTTGTTTCTTGCTTTTACCATGGGATTTCTTCCCTGATATCTTCCAGGTTTCTCTTAAGGTAATGCAAAACTGAATTCTCTTTAACTGTGCACATTAAATTGAGTTCTGCTCTAAATTCTATTTCGTATTTAATCATTGTGTCACTAGCTTGAAAAACTTCAAGGTTCCAGTCATAACTGAGAGTGAGTGGTTGGTTCAACACTTTGCTATAATACATGTTGGCAGATAAAATTGGGCAATGAGAGAGAATTTTTAAAGAGATATTTCTTAACAGGATTTTATAACATTTCTCACTTCCAGTAAAACAACTGTACTATCTGTATGCACTACTTGATTCAAAGGGGGTTTTATTTCTATTTTTTTCTTAATCTTTTTCTTTCAGCTAGCCTAATATTTGTGAGGAAATAACACTGGACGTTATTGATCTATTTTTTTCTTTTCTTCCTGGCTCCTAGGTCACAGTTTAGGCCCTAGTTCAGCAAAGTACTTAAGAAGAGGCTTATCTTTAAGCACATGTTCAAGTCTCAGCGAGTAAATGGGAATTAAGCAAATACTTAAGTACTTTACTGAATAGGGATAGAATTAAGCACGTAGTTGAATGTTTTGCTGAATCAGGGCCTTAAAATTAAAAATTAATCTTATTTGTGCTGCAAAGATTGGAAAGCTAGGCACTAGATTTGGATCTTGAATTAATGTAAACCAGGAACGGGTAGCACCAACTGTCACAAGTGGTGTGTGTAAGTGTAAAAATGGGGTAAAGCTGGAGTCCTGGGTAGGAGAGATGTGTGTTCAGTTCCTAGGTCTGTTTTAGGCTAAATTACTGGGGATGGGCAGTCCCTTCTGCTTCGGTCCTGGCGCTGGCGAGCCTGGGCATGCTTAAAAAACCCTATAACGTTAATAGCTCCTGTGCTAAGTCTAAAGTTGCAAGAGAAGGGGCTTAATCTGCCTAAGCCTCAATACATACTCTTATTTGTCCTGTGAAGTGAAGGTAATGCCACTTCCCTTCTTTCACTTTGTGTTTCCCTCCTCTATCTGATTGCAAACTCTTTGAGGTGGTGAGGTTTCTTCCTATGCTTTGACGTGATGCCTGGCACAGTGCTGGGTTGTGGCTTCTAGATGGTTTGTAGTAAGTCCATAATAATTAACGCTATGGTTTGGGCCTGCTAAAATCATCTGTGTGATGTGAATCACTTTTTTGTCCAGATTTAGGTTAATGCAAAATAATGGCAGCACTAAGTAGTTTTCTGACCATCGTAACTTGTGAGAATGTAGAAAAAAAGATCTGAAGAAGCATGGTATCCTTCCACTGTTTTTTAGGGAAGGCAGCTTCTGTTGTCAGCCTCTAGAGTCAAGTAGTTTATGGATGAGTGTAGGGGAACATCTGCACAGACTGGTTCTAGGGATACTTGGTACATCTGCAAACATCTAGTGTGAGTTTTTAGTGCCAGTGAATTCCTTATGAGTGGTTTTTGGTATTGGTAATAAACATTTCATAGAATCATAGAATGGCTAGAGTTGGAAGGGCCTCCCAGAGGTCATTTGGGTTGCATATGTGAAGTATTTATTAGATAACCATTGGCATGCACCGTGGTGTTCTGTGCTGAGCCCTTCAGCAAGGCCTAGAGAAGACGGAGACCCTTAAGAGCTGGTCTGAAACTGAGCTCCACGTAGGGATACCTTAACAAGGGAGCGTCATCGGATCTACATGGGCGCTAGCTAATGGTTAACCCTCTCTGTTGAAGCTGTGCTCCTTAAGCAAACTCTGTCGGTGTGGGATGAGTTGTCGAGTTTCTGCAGACAGGTGTAGGGCAGGTTGGAGGCTAACGCTTTCCTCTTAGGAGTAGAAGACAGCAGGAGGGATTTCACTGCCTGCTCAGAGGAGAGGGGGCAGGGGTGTATGTGGGGAAGGCATCACATTACGGGAGCAGCTATTTTCAAATAAAGACAGGAGGGATGACTGTAGTGGGATCTCTGAGTATGTCCTGAAGTTCCTAGGGTGGCTGACCTCAAATCAGCTGTTACTTTGATATTTATTTATTATTTTTTTTAACTGACTGTTGCCTGAACAGGTGCTTGGTGCAGTGTAAAGCTTCTCAGGATAGTTGGCGTAACTTCACTTTCGTGCTTGGAGAAAGGGGAGAGAAATAGGCAAGGTCATGCTTCACACGGGAGGTTACGGTGTGGAGGTACTCTGTACGGAATGAAGGGGCAAGATAGTGCTGAAGCTTTGAGCTTTCTGTGCAAGGCAAAAACCTAATAGATCAGGTGAGTCAAACCTCTGCGGATATTGCTGCTTACATGCTTTGAAAACTGTCTGGAAATTGCTTGTCATAAGGCATATGGGATAACAGTCTTGTTTTCTGAACTACTACCAGAAGAAAAATTTACATTTTCTTTATGGGGGAGACCTCTCACCCAATCACAGTTCTTGCAGTGATAGCATTGCATGGTTTTGCTTGATTAATCATCTTGTCTTATAATTTGGTTCAGACAGTATCTTTAATCTGAGCAGTTCCTGAACTTAGAAAAACTCTGATCTGGACAAGTCTTTGTTGTCTCATATCTTTTTAAATGGCAAACACAAATCCCTTGTATGCATTTGAAATAAGTAAAGTAGGCTTTTGTTGAGCGTGGGCAAATTACTCATTCCTACAGATAGATACCCAGAAGCATGGTGTAAGGCTTCAAAACAAATCTAGAGCAAAATCAGTATTGAGTTTTTTAATTTTTTTTTCCATTTTCATAGTTATGGACAGAGTAAGGTGGTATTTCTATTTCAGGTTTGTGTTACCATGGCTGGTAGGAGATGTATTAAGTACTTCAGAGATTGTCTCTTTGTGTTTATTTTTTCAGACTAACTTTTCCTCCCTTAATGAATTAAGTGACAAACAAGTGGGACTGTTAGTTTTGAATAAAGAAATTGATTTAAAACTGTAGCATCTACTGCTCACAATAGAAGCCTGTGTTCGGCATAGTTCAGAATTTGATGCGTTCAAGGTATTTTTATTTATCAGATAAAAAATAATTGATAGAACATTATTGGGCATTCAGCCTCCTCTTCAATTAGTTTATCCTTGCACTAGTGTAATTGCATTTAATTCAGTGAAGTTCACTGTGACTTAGAGCATTAAATGTGTGATGGAAACAAAACAATGAGAGAATTAAAAACGAACTCCTCTTGTATTTTTGTGTTGTTTATTAACAACATAATATACTTCGTTTGACTTTGGTTGCACAAAGGCTCTGTCAATTAAGTTAATATAAATGACACTTTCTAGTTAACATGTCATGAAGGCCTCTAAAGTACATGATTGTTTTAAGAATCTTTCATTCACAAAATAAAATACATAGCTGTAAATCTTTTAATTTTTAGTCTTTTACAATGACTATCAAAGAACAAAGCCTTAAATTGTAGCCTGAAGTTTTTTTGTTCAAATATTTTTTTCTTGACAGACTTAACCAGTGTATGAGTACAAATTGATGTAACAGAATTGATTTATAATGGAGAATGAAGTAAAAGTGAAGATACATTTTAATCAGAGCAATTAAATATTGGCAGGGCTGACTGTTTTGCGAATTCTTGAGCCTTTTTTTTTTTCTTTTTAGGCAGAAAAAATAACCGGTGGACCAATTATATGAATTATTCTGTTAATTCAGCTTGGTGTGCAGAAGGGTTAAGAGTATAAATCAAGATATTTTTTTTTTAAGTGAATCTGAAATTAGGAGCCTGGAATGAGAGGCTGGCTTTGGACTCCATGCATGTTTAACAGAATTATGCTAGCTGATTTGCTGGGAAATTCCTCTTTTAAGCATAGCAAAATATAAGTATTTAATCTCCATAATATATTTTTGGATTAAAGTAATAAAGTACTAAAATATCTTCATGAATGGCAGTTTTAGGGTTGGGTTTTTGTTGTTGCTGCTGTTGTTGTTGTTGTTGTTGTTGTTGTTGTTGTTGTGTTGTTTGGGGTGGGTTGTTGGGTTTTTGGTGGGGTTTTTTTCGTTTTGTTTCACTAACATCCATTTTAGGGCATCTTTGGGAGTTCCAGTGCACCTTCCAAATATTGACATTGCCGGGGCTGGATGGGAAAGTTCAGACCAAAATCTTGAACCTCCTCCTCGCGTTGGTTCTCCAGACTGTCTGGAGTCCAAAGGTTACGAACTGCTTGTAAACTACCTCCAGAATAAAAGCCCGTGTGCCAGGACATCAGTGCTGCTATTGTGTTCTCCATTCTTTTCCTAATTCGCAGTTTCTCCCCACCCTGCCCCCGTGGATTCTCAATGGCCTGAATTGCTTCAGTGTGTTTAATTCGGGGAGGCTATGCTAATCGGTGTCAACTGAAAGCCTGTCCTGAGACTTTTCAGAGATGTTAATTCGCTTAATACTACCAAACTACCGACCCCCAACCACCCAGCCCCAAGCCAAACGGAATTGTCCTACCGCTGGAATATTAAACCCCTAGATTCAGCAAGCTGTTGAAGTGAGCAGACAGCTTTTACTGCCACTGATGTGAAGTGAGCAGACAGCTTTTACAGCGGTGACTGATGTCATTTTTTAGCGGTAAAGCATCTCTTTGCAGTGTTTTTCTATGCTGGTTGTGCCATCGTAAAGATTAACATTAACAAAATACTCTGTGCAAGATGGACCCGGTGACTACTGAAGTCAACAGAAGTCTTCCAGTGAACCCGAATTTAAGTGTACTTTGCTTAGCTTCGTGAGATCATAGAATGTGTTAGGTTGATGACCTTGGTCATCTTCCAACCCTGCAGTAAGCAGGGACATCTTTATTAGATCAGGTTGCTCAGAAGCTGCGCGCTAAATCAAGTAAGACCATTAATGTCCTTAAATATGAGGCACTGCTCAGCCTACAGGCTTCCCAGAGTGGATGTGGACCCTTGGTGTAGGCACTTGGAGGAGAAGCTTCGAGCTTGAGTTAGATGCTAAGGCTTTCCAGACTAGCTGGGAGAGGACAGTGCTCAGGAGAGGACTTCCAGGAAGCTCAGCCAGAAGCATCCCGAGTTCAATTCGACAGCACGATTGATGCATTTTTGCAAAGTGGAGGATGGGACATAGTGCAACTCCATCCTTCTCTAATAAAACTGAATTGCCTGTCTGTGCTCTGCGTATCCTTTGAGGATCCAGCCCCAAACTCTCAATCAGATGTGCAAAATGGTAGATTTTGTCAATATTATATATGAAACCCAAAATGGTTCTAAATGCGCTTTTCTGCCAGAAGTCCTTTTCCAAAGAAGTATTTTGGCTGGAGAGGCAGAGAGTTTTTCCACAGGCAAACACTGTATATTTTTTGCTCCCAACTGTGATAATTTTACCTCTGTTGTAGTTCTTTAAGAAAACATCATCAGGGAATTGTTTTCTCCTAATGGTATAAACATAACAGGCAGTACTTGACTCCTTTGATTGGTTGTTTTTCAGACATAAAATTCAGGGTAAATAGATCAAATTAATGTAAAACAAAAAATTTAAAACTCACGCATACTTTCCCCTGCAACAGTGTGTTAGGTTTTAGTTAATAACAGAGTACACAGTCAGTGGTTCTTCAGTGATCAAAGGCCATTGAAGACAACTTAAGTGAGTCTTTAACTCTGAATTGATCCTCAGTGATCAACTGAAACTTGTAGCTTTATTTATCAGAAGTAGCTTTTTGGCTTTTGGTTTTTTTTTACAAAAAAGACCTTCAACAAAACCTTTTTTAGTGTTGGAATGTTTTAGTGTTATGGTTGCATATGCTCTATATGACTATACTCTGAGTACCCCTGGTAGTCAGTGGAGATCTCAACGATAAATGATTTGACAAAGCTTTGAATGTTCCTAACTCTTAGTGAGATAATCCCAAATTCAGTGTGTTTCAAGAAATAGTCTCACTGATTTTTAATCTGCGGGTCTGTTTTGTACAGTTTCCAGGTTCTCAGCATCTCCTGTGCGTGTAGCTGGTATTGCACGCACAGATATCTAATCTGGTGGCAGGTGAGAAGCTGTAATTTATGGGGTGTGTTATCGAAACACAGAAAACTGATGGGGAAAGAATGGTGATTGAGCTGCATTTGGCTCCTGTGGTCTTAATTCTGTTTTGAGAAGCGGTGAATGAATAATCTTCATAGCTGTTACAGTGGCTGTATGTGGCACCAGCACCACTCGTTCTCCAGGGCCTGTCGTCGCCACCATCCTCCCCCCCCC
>VXBZ01012725.1:157703-177843 GCA_013399135.1 Heliornis fulica | reverse complement strand
CCCCCCCCAGTGCTCGCCAAGATCTGTTTGTCCAGTGATGCAAGAGTTTGCTAATTAAACAGTTCACAGCAGTGTTTGGGCAGAACCTGTGGACATTTAACCAATTGAACAATTTATTGCTGTAATTGTAGGGGTTAGCTGGTGTTTATTAACTAGCCTTCCTGTCACGTTCCAATGGCTGGACTAACCCTTGGTCCCTGACTTGTTTTCAAGTGTCCCACCAGTGGTGTTGGCGCTGCAGTTGTCACTGCTTCAAGGCCAGAAGTTTACCTACCCCACTTTTGCACATTCAGCAGTGTTACCTGGTTTGCGGTTTTTTTGGTTTTTTTTTTTGTTTTTTTTTTTTTCCTTTCTCCCTCCTTTCCCTTGCAGGAGCATGTGTTTTATTACAAATTCAGTGCTATCCCTTTAGAGCAAAAAAGGAGATTTTTATCTTGGACAAAAAATAAATTGGTATAAGGACGAAATTTTGGCAAACCTCTTTTGGCTTGCAAATGGCTTTGTAATCTCGGCACAGTGCTAGTTTATTTTCCTTTTACGATCATGGTCACCTCTGCTGTCTCCATGGTCATTAAACGGGTTGAGGGCTCAGCTAAAGGCCCATCTCAGTGGTGGTGCAGCAGGGCTTCCAGTCAAACCACTGAGGCGCACCCAGTTTGGGACATGCATCTATTCAGGAGAACAATGAGTCCTGATGGTGATAACAGGCTGCTTCTCCCCGTTACCCATGGAAGCTTCTATAACTAGAACTAATTGGCCGTTCCTAAAGTGCAATTAGGAGGGATATTAATCTCGGCCTGACAGGTGTGAAAATGTATTTCTTTGAGTCCATTCAAAAGACACCCTATCTGATCGACATGCGGGGAGCCTGGAGCAATTGTGTCTATAAACTCACAAGGTTTTAGTTTGTTGGAACTGAGCAGCCCACTTTTATTAATCACATTTGAGTCAGATGTTAACTCCACAGAAATGGACGAGAGGAAGTTCACTTAATACTAACATAATACTTGGTATCGCTTCCATCAGGAAAGGAAATGCTGCTTTCCCCTTCATTTGGAGAGGGAAAGAAAAGGGAAGAGGTCTATTTCTTTAAAAAAAATAATTAGAAATATAGGTCTGAATTATTTTGCATTAAAGATGATTCAGTGGGTTCCTCCACCGAAGAAGTTCACTTCTAGTGCATTTCAATAATCTCCAAGTGCAGCGTTTGCTACTTTTCTCATTTAGTCATCCTTTATCCCACTGGACACAGCACATACTGGTGACCTGAAGAGGTGGTGACCCCAAGGCTGGCATTCTTATCATCAGTGCAGCGATTAAATAGCACCAACAGAACAGTCTTCAGTGGGTTTCAGAACTTCTTTGAGGAACTAGGGCCAGATATATCCCTGTTAGTTCAGCTTCTTTAAGGCTGGTGTAAATGGCCACAGCTCAGTGGACCTGCACTGAATTATACATGTCTGGAGATGAAGCAGCTGACTTAAGGTGAGGTGCTGAAAAGGTTCCGTCTGAGTCTGCAGATGTCTGCTTGTGCAAGTGGGCTCTGGGCTTGGAATTAGATGAGGAAATTTGTATTTCACATTTTAATTAAAAGGAACAGTTACAATCTAAGACTAAATGACAAAGCATATCTCAAAGACCTGCATCTGTTTTACAGAAAAAAAAGGCATTATCAGAGTGAAAAATTGTTTGAGGATGGTCTTGATACTGAAAATTGTATGTGTGTTCATGGGCATGCACACGCATCTATACTGCTTAATCAGGTAGTTTTCCCTGAAGGTGGAAAATTCTGCTTTGGGAAATGTATGTATAATGCTTTACTAGTGCATCTTCCTAGAAGATCCTAGAAGGAGCTGTGTGTCTGGACCACTGTGATGTTTTTTTAAAAATCTCCTAGGAGAGTTCCTAGAAAAGAGTAGTCTAGAAAGGATGAGACTGTGGTCACTCAGCCCAGTCAGCCTCCTGATAGGAAAGGAAAGGAAACTTCATTTAAAAATCATTTCACTAATGAACAAGGGTTATCTTACCAAATGTAGGATTTTTTGCCCCATCACTGTGACAAAAGAGCACCTCTCGGTCTAAAGAACTTCTGGCTTGAACTTACTCAGATCAGTTTTGTTCTTGTGTGAAAATCTTCAGATGAATTAGCTCAGGAAACCCTATGACATATTTATAGAGCACAACCATATCCTTCCCCAACTTTGGCAAAGCTAGAAAGCTCATTCTCACATTGCATAATGGAACGAGGTTCAGCAGCCTTCAAGAGCATAAGCAGTGACTGTGGTAGACTTAGAAATGAGGCTGTAAGAATACAAGTATGTCCCTGGGCTTAATAAATTGTGTTTCTTCCTGAACCATAAGGCTTCTTAACTTAGCTGCTAATGTAGCTGTGCTGCTCTCTTGATGCAGTGATGCCCCTCGCAGCATTACACCCTACCACAGTCAACAGGCCTGGAGCTGGCTCTGCAGGTGCGCTGCACCGCATCGATGTATCCTTTTGCACCTTTTCTCTGAAAGGCTCTGCATTTTCCAGCCTATTGCCATCTGAATTGATCTTGATTCAATACAGATGACTGGTGTAGGAAATTACACCCTCCTACTAGAGCAATAGCAAGGTTTGACATTTCTTTGGAGACCACAGGCCTTCCATCAAGACATCTGAATTTTCTAGGTGATTAATAGGTTTAGTATTTGATTCCTGATGTAGGAGGACAAGGCGGTCTTTTTCTTTATTACCGTAGATAGTGTAAAACCTAACAAGAGGAAGGAGGGTCTTGTGATTGAGACGAAGGGCTGTGATTCAGGTCATGTGGGTTCGGCTCCTGTCTGCTTTCAGTGAAACCTTGGGGAAGTCATTCAATCTCTTCCTCTTAGTCAAAATCTCGGACTCTTTCTGTCTTTTCTACCAAGCAAAGAGGTTGTTGTCACCAGCTGCACCTTTCCCACCATATGCAAGCTGCACAGTCTGCCTTCACGTGTCTGGGGAGGAGGGTTCACACATGAGAGTTTTGGGGTCCATTCTTAGAATGGAGAATATGACCCCACGCCCAAATCTTCTACCAGGACACTCCTGCTTGCTTTTCCGGTTCTCCTACAATTCTCAGAACCCCACCTCCCTTTTGTCTCCCATCCCTTCCAAACCACCCAGAAATGGAAAGGAAGAGAAGGGCTCTCCCTGTTCCGACTGTGAAGCCAAAATATATTCTTAGTCTCCACTTAACCGTATGTGGGAACAAGATTAGTCCAATGGATGTCAGTAGAGTAGGAGTTACGCAGTTTTGCAAGTTGATGACTAAAATTATTGGAATTACCCAGAGCTCAGTGATCTGTTAGAGCTAGAAATTGGTGAGCCTTTGGTGTTTACACCATTTGTCACGGTGGAAGGGGTAAGTCCTGCTGTTCACCTCTTCACCCTTTCTATAGCCAAAACGGGTGCACAATGAAGATGTTTGTTCATATTTCCTTAACCTCAAATGGCCTGGACAGTTACTTTCTCCATCCCTCGGTTATATTTTCACTCATACTCAGAGGTTTCACTAGCAAGTTATTCTGCAGCTCCCCAGAGTGGCATTTAATAATTGCACCGAGATGTTTCTCTCTTAGAAATCTGAACTGAAATAACACAATAAAACCTGCTTTTGTGCATGAGATACCTGAACAGAAGTAAAAGCAGCGATTAAAATAATGGCTAAATAAGTGCTGATGTGGTATTTATCAATAGAAAGCTGCAGCTCTTTGTTGGGCGGCTGGTAAGAAACAAGAGAATGAATAATAGCTACCAGTGTCCCAAGTTTGAAAAGTCAGAGGAAATGGCAGCAAGAAAAAGCAAATGAAGATGAATGAAACCCCAGGAGGGTTAAGGGAGACGTCCTCCATGCTGGCCGGGCCGGCCGTCTGACTCCTGGGTCACCTCGGCCGTTGCTTTTCAGAGCGGTGTTTTGAAAGGGCGCTGTTTGGGAGAAGTGCTTCCTGGCTGCCACCGCCTCGCACCCCTCGCAGATGCTGCCTGTGGGTCAGTGGGAGGTCATCGCCAGTTAACTCAACACCTCCAGCGAGGAGAAAGCTCTTGGGGATAAACTGCCTTACGATTGCTGTCTAACCTGGCCCGAGAGAACTTGCAGATGCTTAACTTGCTCCTTTGTCCTGAAATACGTTTCTGTGGCATCCTTAGTGCTGCAAACTAATACCTCTGCCCTCACAGGTTCAGCATCTGTTTCTTCAGCCTGGTGGTTGGCTTTTCTTCTGGTAGGACCCTTTCCCAGTGCTGTGGCCCGGGCCAAGCTGCCCTACATCATCCCACCAGCACCTCAGTGAAGCTTCCAGGGACTGAGTGAGACCTCGTGGTCNCATGGGTAAGTGCTCCCAGGGCTTGCCATGGGTGTTGGGGCATGTCTCACAGTCCCGTGGGGCTTCAAACAAAGACAGCTTCTTACTCACAGCTCCACGGCTTTGTTGCCAAAGGAAGAGGCAGCTCTTAAACCCCTGCCTGTACTCTGAGTGCTGTCAGTGGTGCCATCCAGAGGGGTTAGGCTGAGTGTGACAGCAGACAGTGTTTGCGTATATAAATGTAAAGTCAGTACAGTACACTCAGAAAACTGCATCAAGTCCTGTAGCTCTCCAGAGGCACAGCAGTTCCACGTATTCTGTTTTGAAAGAAAAAAAAAAAAAAGAGATATGAAAATAAGTGGTGCAATTAGTGCAGGGTCACATTGCTTTTACATATGTCGAGGTACATTAGAAATCAGTGTTTCCTACATTAGTGCTTCTGAGAGTGCAAAGGTGAGTCTGGGTGTTCCCCGTTTGTTATATCCTCAAGCAGCGTTTTCCCAGGGGGGTGAGAATTGGTGGGGCTTTCTCAAGGATCCACAGGGATCCTGAGTAAAAGTCTGGAAAAGGTAAAATGCTGAGGCAGGGGGAAATGAACTCTGCAAAACCTCTCCGCAGGTTGCAGACTGCTCTGTTCTTGTCTGTAAAAGAATTTAGTAGGCATATATTTTATGTGTGTGGGTACATCAGTAGATGCGTAAAAATACATGTGCCTGTTTTCAATATATTCCACGATCTAAACGTCTTCCAGATAACATCTTAAAAATCTTAGGCTTCACATTTTCTCAAACAGGCTTGTTCAGGGAAACGAAAGAGGGTGCTTGACAAGATTATGGTGTTGCTTCTATACATTTCCTTTATTCTTGTGGCTAAAAGGAAATTACAATGTGTTGTTAAGTCAAAGAGTGGTCTGTGGAGCTGAACCAAAAAAACCTTTAAATAGACTAAAATTCCCCTTCTGATAAAAGGGAAAACTACACAGCAGAGAGACAGGATATCTTTAATTTAAATAGTGGGTTTAGGTATATTAATTTGAGTTCAAAGCATCTTTCAAAGGGTATGATGCCCACATTTTTAATTTTACCTAATACCGAGCATCTGGTGCAGACTGGTTTGTGGTACTGAGAGCAAAAGGAAATACATTACTCATAGATGAAAGGAATGAAGGGGAATCACTGTCCTGACTAAAAATAGCCCCTTTTTTTCACCAGTTAATATCAGCTGGAGGTTTGATTAAATAGTAATTGTCTAGAAAAAGACAATAATTGAGTGTGACTGTTTCCTTTCAGGGGCCAGGCCCAGGTGGTGAAAGTTAAGTATTGTCCTTCAGATAAGGTCCTGAAAGCAGTTTTCGTGGATGTCCACCGAGCCTTTCTGCCAAATGTCCTTTCTGGGTGCTGAGCTGCAGACAGACAAAATCCAGGCCTTTTTGCAGGGCAGCAGCAGCTTTCGGGGATGCAGTGCCGGAGGATTTTATGGCTGCACTGCAGATACGGGCTGGTTCACCTCTTCGTCTGGAACTCTAACCCAGAGGCGCAGAGATCACAAGAGACAAATGGCTTGAATTAAGAAATGGGGTTGACATCTATAAAAGTCAGAGCAGGTCTAGTAGGCAACATGTGTAATAAGACTATAACATTGTATCTAATAGGGAGATTGGAAAGCTGTCTAAAAAATCACAGCTTCCGTTCAGATCTGCACGTTCAAAACCAAAACACCCCAGATTAATGCCTTCTGGGTCCCCCCCTCCTCAGTTTACTGATCTGAGTCGCAGTGGTCTTTCTGTAAAAATCAGTCGGTCTCTTGTCCGAGGCTCGTGATGAGCCTGGTCACAGCTCTGCGTACCTTTAATGGAGTGCGTTGAGAAGAGGCGTGTATTTCTGTGCAGGTTAATGACATTTTCCTCTAGTAAAGTAAAAAATTTCTGTAAAGTTACCCTCTCTGAGTGACCCTTTTACATTGATCGCTTGTCTGGAACTTTATGTGTTATGAATGTCTAAGTGTTGTTTAATTAACCTTTGCAAGTGCCCAGTGAGCCAGAGAGCCACGAGAGCCACCCATGGCAGGAAATGCTTCTTCAGCCTTATGAAAGTCTTCAAATCACTACTTATCCTGAGTGGAACGGACTGAAAACTGTGGGGAGTTCTCCGTGGAGGAAAAGTGGAGGAGGAGAGGGCGTGAGAGACCAACTGGTCCGCACAAAATAGCCAGCACTGAGAGAGTGCTCCCCAGGGATGGGAAAAGCTATCGTTTCAGCCCTTTGTCCCACTTGGTGAAGGTCTGAGACGTGACGCCTCCACATGCTGAATTAGAACTGTAACAACGTCAGGCTCTGCTGGGTGGCCTGGGGACAAGCGCTGGGGAGGTGGTTGCCATAGCCATCTAGGGAGAGCAGCCCCCAAAAGCTTTGCTGGCCACGGCTCAGACCGTCTTTTCTCCTTGCGCACCAGGTGAGGGGTCTCACTGCAAGGCGAGGCTGAGCTCTCATCCACCCAGAAACACCACTCCCTTGAAAAGCAAAACCCATGTTCTACCAGGAAGCCTGGGGTTTGGCCATACAGCATGAGGAAGCTCACCCCTTGGGTAGGTAAGGTTAGTTGTTTCAAAGCCACAGCAGAAATTGATACCATATTCAGTTTGAGAATTCGGATGTCTTAATTCTGTGGTTTAAACCACTAGACCACACTCTTTCTGAAATAGGTAGGAATATTTGCATTTTTATATAAGGAAACTGAGGCACAGAATGGGTACAAGGCATGCCAGAAGCCACGTAAGAAGCCCGTGGCAGAGCTAAGAACAGAACCCGAGTTTCCCGATACCAGCACCTGTGATCAGCTACAGCACGGTTCGAGATCAGGGCAGGAAGAGATAAAACCTGAATTTCTTCTGAAAGTAAAGACTATTTCTGCTTCAGCTTGTTTTTTCCATTATGCCTAGAGCAAAGATAAAGCCAGGCTCATTGCTGAATCCCTACAATCTAATTTTTCTTTATCAGTTGTATTTAACAACGAATTTCAATTGAATGGAAACAATTTCAATGAATCTCTTCGGCACCTACCTCGGGGAACTGCTGGCCATCTGCTAGCCCACAGATTGGTGGGCTAAAGCAAGAAACAGCCCATTGAGAATATAATCCTGGTCTGCGGCAGGGGACACACAGAGATTTCTTCACCTCTGGGAGGCAGCCTGTAGTTTGAACTAACCAGTTAGGTACAGTAGCTGAAAATTAATGTGATCTTTAAAGAGCAGGAGAGCAGCCTTCAGCTGACGAGAAGGGTGATGATTTTCCTTGCGTCAGATCTAAATATGTGGAAAATCCATAGGAAATTTTAAAGCTCGTGTTAATCATGAGCTTGGGAACGTGGGTATTTTCCTGCCTTGCCTGCATAGCAGATACAGTGGAAAACCAACCCACTATGTTTCTGTCCACATTTATCAATGTGTTTTAATAGGAAAAAATTTGGGTCAGTGACTCCCATGAAAAGAGGCTAAAATGAAGGAAGATTGAGAGTTCATCGCTTCCATATTTTGAGCCTGTGACTTCCAAAATCAAAGGCCTAGTAATCCTAATGGATTGACTTCCAAAATTCCTTGGATTTGTATTGCTGGACTTGTCTCTCTCCAGGGCTTAGCTGGATCCCTGCAGATAGATTTTCAGGTTTATATGCAGTAATTCCACTTAGTCCAGCTGTAAACTTGTGGTGGCTGAATTAATACATTATAGGGGGAAAAAAAAGGGGGCGGGGGGTGGAGTGGGGGAAGAGTATACCTAGAAAACCCCTAGCTTGTGTATCAAATCCTGAGGGGGAAAACCGGGCATTTCAATTAGTTGGTTGTGTGGCCTGATTGAAGAACAGCCCCGTGGCTAACAAAGCTTTGTCTGTAGTATCAGCTTGCTCCTCATCCACCAGGACAAATAGAGTGGTTGGTCATTAACGGGCTAGCCATCGGGTAGGGGTTTTGTTCTTAAATGGGGGCTTTGTCTTATCCCTGCTGTTTAAGCCCTCTCCAAGCACTCCTCACCTGTCATATCTGTCATACATTTAATTCATCACGCTCTCTGGTCAAAAGCTACACTGATAGTATCAAAAGAAGAGGAGGGGGCGTCTTATAACTTTAGCGATCAAAGGAGATTACCAAGCAAATAAGATTTTAATGAAGACGGCAGGTTTGGGAAGGAGAATTTACTGCACTGCGAATCGCTAGCTCAGAAAGGTTTGGTTTAACTGTATCGTATTTGAGAGCGACATCCCAGAAAGAAGGCAGGATGCAAGTGTTGGCTCGTGGTTTTAATTAAAAGCACAGGAGAAGATAAAAGGGGGGAGGTGGGAAGAGCTCTTTCATTTAACTTGCAAAGGTCATATTTTTAATCTGTAAATACAGTAAGCGCAGCAGGCTGTGTTTAAACACGAGTTGGTTTCAACAGTGACAAATACATCATGCAATTTTCCACCAAACTGGTGTTGTCAGGCTGGCACTCTCTGTTACTTGACCTGAGTGTCAAAATATCCATCACAGCATTGATGTAACCACTGGAGGGGCAAAGCAGGCAGGTGGACACCTGCGTATTCCTCTGATTGCACGAGGTGGAAGCCAGAGATGACAGCAACGCACTGTGTGTTCGTGCTGGTGGCCTTTTTCCAGGAGGGCAGCCGGGTGCTGAGGGAGCATCGACCGCCTTTACCTCAGGGCTTTGCATGGAGAAGCACATGCTGCCCCGTGATGCTTCGAGGAGGAACGCCAGCCTGCAGCACCCTCATGTTTGCAGTTATTTGCTGTTAAACCTGCCATCTTGCCACAGAGGAATCATTCCATCAGGGACTGTTGGTCCAGAACACTTAACTCTGTTTTCTGATAAAGTGGGAGCAACCGGTGGGGAATTACGCATTATGGTTCCTGTTGCTACTGACGTGTAGTAGTCAAGCGCTGCGTGGCCAGCGATGCAGTTAGCAGCAGGGATGCTGGGCTGGAAGCAGAGAGCGGTGCTTCAGCCACCGGCTGGCACCCATGCAGTGTAGAGAGCCGAGCCTGCCCTGTTAGCAGCAGAACCAGGCAGCTTTGGTTTTGCCTTTTTTTATTTTTTTTTTCCATGTGATGAAAAGAAAGCCTCTGTGAATGCTGAAACCTTTGATAAAAGAAGGGTTAGTTGTATTATTAGCACGGATGTTAGCGTCTTTACTTAAAAGACAGCGGGGAAGTGGCTGCCTGGCTTGCTTTAAATTGAATCAAAAAACCTAGGGTCCAGGAAGGAGGTCACACAAACATGTCTGAGCTTGTCAGCCTTTACGGGTTTGGGTGGAAAACTCCAGTTCTCACTTTCCGCTGAGTAATACAGAGAGCTCAGTATTTATGGTTTTCAACCCGGCTGTGAATTGTAAATGATTTATTCAAGAAGTGATAAACTATGTGCCTGCCCTTTAGCTATGAGGAGGTCCCTACAGCTGAGGTGTTTTACATTCAGGGAGCAGATGGACCTCAGCGTCCGTCAGACATTGGAGCTAAATTCTTGTATTTTCAATTGTATTTCAAACCATATCCATCCCTTCAGTTGCTTGTCTGTGGCCAACCCCTCCACCCCCTGCCCTGATCTGGGATCTGATACGCAATGCAAAATGAACAAGTTTCACTGAAGGAGAAATGAAGAATCACATGCTGTCATCTGGTGACATGAATTTAGCAGAACCCAAGTCAGACCCAGATTTATTTGCAAGTTAGGACAGGATAAAGATGCAGCCAGCATTGGTTCAGAAACTCAGCCTGAGCCCTGCTTTGAGTAAGCGTGTCAACAAATGTCTTCTCAACTCATTTGCTTGAACCAGTAACGATAAAACCCATGTGTGCAGGGGGCCTGTATTTACCTGGTGCTGCAGTGGGGCAGTACGGCAGGGGCGGCTGTCACAGGGCTCTCCCGGTGCTCACACTGGTTCGATGGGTGGGTGGTTGTGGCACTGGGACTTGTTCTGCAAAATGCTGCCCTGTAAACAGGGCTGGCACGTGAGCCAGGGCAAAACATTCACCTTTACTGGTGGGTGAAGGACCTGCATGCTTTTATCTGCCAGAAACGCTTTCTCTTTTTTTTCTTCTTTTTTTTTTAACCCCTCTGTAAGTTAAGGGCAGTGGGGGCAGAGGCTAACTTAAAATACCGTCTTTGCCTACACAACGTTCAAACTCTGGGAAGGTGCACGGGTTACTCGAGCCATCTTGACTAACATGTTCTGGTTATAGATCTTAGGAGGACCAAAGTACTTATGTAAGGAAGTGTTTTTAAAAGAACCTAAGTCCAGATGACAGCATATAAAAGTCAAATGACAGAGCAATTCATGGGTTATTTTTGCAAAATAAACCTTTCAAATGAGCTCCTAAAAGACTCTGTGGTTGAAGTTTCACTTAAGGAATTTACTTTTAAGCCACTTTCTCCCGGTTTACATCTGTCTACAGAAAACTTCAAAAACTTTTGGGTTTTTATTTTAGGAAAAGAGGGGAAGAAAAATAGCATGCTTTTCTTCTGCGTTAAAGTGAATGCTTTTGAAACTTGTCACCCCATACCTAACCTGAGTGTAAAAAAATAAAAATAAATCATTCACCTTCAGAAACTGGGCATCAGTTTTCTTCGACAGTACAAAAGCCACCGTGCCAACACTTGGAAATTCAACACATCAGCTGCTCTTATAGCTCATACTTTATTCTCTGCATCAAAGCTCTGGTAGGGGGTGGGGGGGGAAGAAAAAACAGAGAGTGAGAGAGCGAAAGAGCCAAGCTCCTCAGCGCCTCTAATGACGCGTGCCAAACACGTGGAAGGTAAATCCCCTAATTCAGACTATTCTTTCAGCATTTCCTGGCGGGCAGCCAAGCTAAATATTTCTGCCGGATAAAAAATGCACCCTCCTATGCGGCACTTTCTTAACAGGATGGCTCTCCGGCTTGAGCGGAGGGGGCTTCTTCTCTGGAGGGAAAGCCAACATGTGTGTTCTCTTATCTATTTATTTATTTTATTAAAAAGGGGCTTTATGGGCTGTGATTGGATTAACTTAGTGAACCCTGGAGGAAGAGGAAAAACAAATTGGGAAGCTGGTTTAGCACCCCCACCTTTTTGTCATCTTCTTTTGGGATTTCCTGGCTGGCTGCCACCTTGAGCCTGTTGAATGTTCTTTAGATCAATCAATTAAAAAGGCTTTAATATTTGGGTGATTGGAACGCAACATATGGGCTGCTGGTGCGGATGTCATGTGGTGCGTGGAGTTAATTGAAATGATTAATAGAGGTGTTAGTTTCTTCAAGACTAATTGAAGAAAGAATATAATTGGAAGCATGGACTAACCATTCCTGTTGACTTTTTTTAAAGCATATTGTGTCCCTTAAACACTTTTACATGTTTATAAGCATGCAGATGGATTTTGTTTAGATGTCTTCCACAGGGTGATTTACAAAATCACGTCTACTGTATGTCCAAAGGTCAGGCCTATTTTCATGTAAATTAACCTGAAAAAAATATTTCCATGTGTCTCATCCATTTCAGTAACCAGCACGTACCAGTTTCTGGTACTTCTTCGTCTTTAGATCCTTTTACCCAGTCTCACTGTTACCCATGGGGTTATGGCATCCATGTTAGGGCGCTGCTCCCTGTGCAGTGGGTTGTGCTGATTCACACTCCTGTAGTGTCCTAGCACACTGCAAATGTGCCCACTGTTTCAGGGAAACAGCATCTCAAAGTCATACCGCCCTGTGCTTCAGCGTGACCGTATTTTGATGGGATCCAGCTGTCTGTGCACGAGACTGGCAAAAGCCTGGTCTGGACAGTCAGAAAGAAATGTGGAATGAGACAAAGTCCGAGGTTTAACCCAGATCAGATCTTTTTGGCCTCTCCACTTAAAGAATAATACATACCTTTTAAAGTTCTAGCAGTCTGTGAATTTTAACCCAAATCATTAAGCTCTTGCAAAAAAAACAGAGTAAGCAAGCCGTGAACTGGCTGCAGAGGACATCTGGCAGCAAGGAGAGGGTAGAAAGGATGTGTCTTTTGAAAGTCATCTCTCTGCACGGGGTAGCTCTCAGGTTAGAAATGGGGAAATGGAGAAAACATGACAATCTCTCAGCAGTAGTTTGCAAGAACGGGCTGGCCGCCTGAGTGCTGGGCGAGGAGGAGCATTGTTGCGACCTGGTCACTGGTGAGCTGTGGTTAAGAGCACTGTAGAAAACTTTCAGATGGGGGTTTCTTAAGACTGAAGAGCATGGCTTAAATAACTTGTAAACCTGCTAGAGGGTAAGCTGTTCCCTTTGGGAGAAGGAAGTCAGGCAAGATGGTAATGGAGTGTTGATCTAACAGGTAAGTCAGCTCGGATTTAGGATAGATAAGCTGCATTTTGAAGCACAGTATTTTCACACCGGCTGCCTTTTTGCCTATTTTTGGTAGTAGAGGAAAAACTTAGGCTTGATGTTCTGGAAGAGAACTGTCTTTCTGGAGAGGGCGTACGGATTTTCTCTGTTGTTTTCCTTTGCACACCCAGTGCAGCTTATGTATTTGTGTGTCTTTTTCAGTAGTCGGAAAGTTTATTCTGAAGCCCAGAATAAACTGAATAGAGAAGTGATAGATAAGTTTAAGAGGGTGTTTGTTGTTGGCTCAGAAGAAAAGAGCTATAGGATGGTTTTAATATTTTAGAGTCTTCCCACACAGATTTCCAGTGATACTTTGAAGGCAACTGTGCGTCTGCAAAGACTTTGAGCCTCCCCGGAAGATGTGGCCTGTCTTGCATACAGATCTGAGCGAAGAGTCTGTGGAAAGGAAGTGGCTGCCCTGTACTGTGGGCTGAGAGGAAGGGAAGACTTTAGGCCTGATTGCAAGCTTCCCTTACTCCCTGTTGTGTGCACGTAGCGCTGATCATTTTAGATGGGGTGTGCCAGCACAGACTAGTGTCAATTGATCTTTGAAAAAAATTATTATTATTATTATTGTTTGGTGATGAGATTAATCAGTTAAGGATCTGGTTTTATTACAGCAAATGACTGCAATTAGTCGCTTGTTTATTTTTTAATCTTAAAAGTGATGAGGAATAGTACCATCAGCATTTTTGTTGTCTCCATTGCCCTTCAGGATTTAGTGTGTGAAAAGGAGCACTTTATGTGAACGTCTTGGAACACCAGTAGCCTCCCTGTCTTTATCAAGCCTTGACACATTGTATAATTAATATAATTCTGGTGCATTGGCCTGGGACACTGAAAGGAGGAATACCAGGCCAAGGAAATAGGGCTTAAACCTTTGCATGTGTTTTGTATGTGACTTGTGTGTGATGACAATATTCTTGTGCATGATGACAATAATAAAAGGAGTATATTCAATAACACCATACCCTCCCCACCCCCCCAGTGAATCTCAGAAAGTTGAGCTCTAGTATAAACAGGGCTGGTAGCATCACCTGTTGCTAAGACAGACAGACCATTTTCATTAGGCGATCCCACTTTCAGATGCTCACCAATCTACCAAACTCCATACGTGTGACTTGGTTGTTCCTTACTTTCCTCAGGCTGTATTTTACTCCAAAATCTATTCATCCATTTCCAAGAACTTGTCTATGTCAAAAATTGTATTGCTAATGTTAACGTTGTGGTGACTTTTCAAAAGTAACTTCCACCATGACAGGTCCATTTTTTGGAGTATAAGTTTGAATGACATGTTCTGTAGCCTGGAAAAGGACAGTATATGTGTCAAGGATGCTCCAGTACCATCCCTCTGCTGGAAGTGCTTCCCAGTTCCTGGATCTGCACATGTGCTTCATTTATACTTGGCACTGGTGAGGCTGTACCTTGAGTACTGTGTCCAGTTCTGTCCCCTTACTACAAGAAAGACATGAAGGTCCTGGAATGTTTTCAGGGAAGGGCAACCAGGCTGGTGAAGGGTCTGGAGGGCAGATTTTATGAGGAACATCTGAGGAAATTGATGTAGTTTAGTCTGCAGAAGAGAAGGCTGAGGGGAAACCTCATAACTACCTACAGTTGCCTGAAAGGAGGTTGTAGAGAGGTGGGTGATGGTCTCTTCAGCCAAGTGACAGGTGGGTCACAGAACAAGGGGAAATAGCCTCAAGCTGTGCCAGGGCAGGTTCACATTAGATGTTGGGAAGAAATTCTTCACCAAAAGAATTGTCAGGATGTGGCACAGGCTGCCCAGGGAGGTGGTTGAGTCACCATCCCTGGGTGTATTTAAAAGATGGACAGATGAGGTGCTCAGGGATACGGTTTAGGAGAGGACAGGTTCTTAAGGGTCCTTTCCAACCTTGTGATTCTGTGAGCTAGAAGCCAACCTAGATAGCAGCCTCTCTGGGAGCTAGAGGAGGACATTATGGCTTGCTTCAATGAGTGAACACTTGTTGGGTCTAGGTCTGAGCACCTGAAGTGAGAGCAGAAAAGAATGTGCTTGGTGCGTGCTAACTGCAAACCATCCTGAGGCCACAGAGTCATCAAAAGGAGCTGTTTTTAAAAGCCTGTGGACAAGAGCTGAACCTGGAGGGAATTACGAAAAGAGAGACCGCGCCTGGAGGTCGGCAGCATCAGGAAGGAGGAAACTGAGAGTAAGGTTGGTACAAGACTGAGGGATTTATCTTTATGGGTTATTGTAGACGAAGTCGAGCAAGCTCGGTGTTAAAAGCGGGTGGGATGTAAGCCAGCTCTGATCCAAAAGCTGCCTGACTGCATTAGCACGGTGCTAAGCCCAAGCTAATATATCCGGCTTCTCACCCAGGCTTATTAGCTCGGGCTCAGTGCCATACTAACATAGTCACAGGACTTCCAGTTGGCTTGACACCATGTCTGCTCAACGTGTGAACTGAGCTCACCGCTATGTGCCTGCTGAGGAGCACCAGGAGATGCCTGGAGACAACTACACCATGCTGCTGCTCAGGCTGTGGAGGCCAGGCCTGCTTGTTGGGGGAAAGGGGCATGTGGGGATGGAGAGCGTACCATGTTTGCTTAGATCAGGAAGGGAAAGAAGTGGAAGATCCAGGAGGAACTGAAACTGGCTTGATGAGAAGACCTGGCACAGGGAGCCTGGGTGTGGGGGAGGAAAATGGGAGTGACTGGAAAGGGAAACTGCAAGAGGGGTCAGGAGGAATAGGGAGAGGACTTGCCAGGCAAGGAAATGGATCAGAATTCTGAGGCAGGGTCTGGAGACGAGAGGAGAGNATACCTGAAAGCAGTCGCTCCTCTGCTTCCTGCATGTCACCTGGGAAACCCACCAGCAGAAGTGTCCTATCCCTTCCAGTGCTTATGCTGGCCTTGCCAAAAACAACCATAGGGCTGGTGTGAGTCAGGACTGCTGCCTTCCCTGCAGAGGTCTGTCTGTGGCAGATCAGCATATCCCAGCTCTGTTGATGGTCCGTGTTGGTGTTGGTGTGATGCCAGGTCATGGGATCTCTGCTTTTTCTAAAAATAGCACAAAAACTGTTGGAGAATGTTACTAAAATTGCAGACTCAAGTTCTCCAGAGTTTGTTTGCTTAACCCCAATTTGATCCTCTTATGCATTATGATACAGTCTTTAATTACTCATTTAATTACTGTTTTTTTCTGCTGGTTACTTGCCTCATTCAGGCATCAAACAAGCCTGGTAGGGGAGATGAATTGGGGTGGTGTAAGAAAATGTCCTCTTGAAGACACCTCTTCACCCCTCTCTCTCCCCTCCCCCCCCCCACCCGAAATCTCATTTGCTGCAGTGTGAGGAAGTAAAACAGCCATGGTAGGAAGAAGCATTGAGCTGCTTGGGGCAGGTGAGCTTTGCTCTGAGGCACCAGGTATTATTTCTGTCCGTGATTTTGAGCAAGATCCAAGCCAGTTCATTTCAACAAAGCCTTTAGCAGGTGGTCATTAATTTTGACATTTTCTGAGTGCCTGATGCGAAGCCCTGCAAAATAGCCATCACAGATGCCAGGAAGAGAGATGCTTTGAACATAGAAAGTAATACTCTGTGCCGAGTAAATCGTGTGCACTGCATTGCAAAATTAATGTGCACTTTTGGTGTTAATGTCACTGTATCTCCATACAGATATCTGCAGAGCGAGAATAGCAGTAATGCCTTCATCATCATATGGGGGAGGTATTGTGAAAATCAGATTAGTCATTATTTTATATTTGTGAGCATTGTGCTGCTGTTGTGATGAGCAAAGTGGAAAAATACGACAAAATTGGTTTGTCTTCCATTCAGAAGGGCTGTGGTAAAGGCACTGGGCTTTTCAAGGTGTAAGAAGAGAGAAAAATCTGGAAAAATTACTTTTTGAAGTCATCGCTTTTCTTTCTAGACACTGAAGAAGGGAGAGATTCAGTGGAAATAAGGATGGGACATCATATGCCAGGAGCACAGAAATGAGTTTCTGTACGCAACTCTGCATCTGGCATCTCCTGCCTCATTTTGCACACAGTAACCTCTGTTTTCAGTCAGCCTGGATTTTGTGTGAGGCTGTTATCTTGCAGACCTGATAGCTGGATGTAGGTTTTTACAGAACTTTGACTCAGCTTCAGGGAAGGAGGAATGAAGAAGCAGAAGAGTGAACTTCTGGAAGCTGAAACCTTCCTTTCCCTGCGTTTGAGCAATCCGTGCTCTTATGAAACCTCTTGAAATCTCAGTTGCTGATGTCTTTCTGACCCCCAAAATTATTCTTGTGCAAATGTTGACACCCAGCAGAGATGAAATCATTGACTTAGGAAAACATATCTAGCTTATCAGAAACTGCAGGATTCCAACAATGCACTAATAACACCAGCCTGTTTTTTTTTTTTTTAATTGTTTGTGGTTAAGTTGGCAGATGGAATTGTGAATCAGGTTATATGTATTTAAGGGGGCAGAATGTTTTTTCAGTCCATACGAACCCAAATCCATGCGAGATACCAAACTGGTTTTATTTTCTCCTCTTCTGCTCATGAATTTTCCGTGTGCTTATGATTTTGATATGTTTCCCAATTTTATGTTGACAGTTTTAATTACACACTCCCAGAGCATATAAACAGAACAGGAACTAGATATGTTTTCCAGTTGAATTCAGGCTAGGTGTAAATTTTCAGTGTGGGCTTGACCCATTGAAATTGAACGACATCGGAGTTTCTTCACTGACCACATGAAATCAGTTAGTCATAAGTTGTTTTGTTGATGATTCTGATGCTAAATTTCATCAATTTGATTGATGAAGGAAAGTGATCTGAAAGTGGATGGCCAAACATGAGAAAAATTGCGATGCTTTGGTCTCCCGTAGCATGCCATTAGACACCAGGCAGGGCAAAAGGAACAATTACAATCCATTTATTTGTGGACTGTAGCCAGAAGATGCATTTAAACTTGCCTTTACATTGTAGAGTTTGAGAGTCACAGGGTGGTTCCAAAAAGAGAAATACATGTCTGTGGAGTTTGCTGTACATAGGAGGAGGGAACAGACCTCTAACAGAAGAACCAAAATGGTCTCGTTTGGTCCAGAGCGACAATTTTTGAGCTGTGCTGTTCAGACGTGAGTTTTGGGGTTTGTGTTTTAAATTAAAGGCGTGGCTGAGTGTTCATTAGCCCTATGATAAAAGCAGTAAAAATAGGTGCAAAATGGTTCTTGTGCAATGTTGTAATTTACCTTTATTTTAAACTGGCTTACACATCTTAATACATTATGACAATCAGAATTATCAGGCCACCAGGCGGAGAGGAGTTTGTTTTGTTAATTGCTCTTGTTAAGCCTAATTACAGGACGGGGTGGAGTGGATGCGAGGGGAGGGAGGAATCTGCTAGCAAGAGGAAATTCTGAAATCCTCGGAGTGGTTCCAGGCAGTGCGCGTTGGAGAGCGAGAGCGCGGGTGCATGTACGGGTGCGTGTGCGAGTGTGTGTAAGGGTGTGAGAGTGAGTGACACAGACTTCCCATATGGACTAAAACCCTGAGATGAGTGAGCTGGTGGTGGGGGACCTGTGCTGCGTGGACACATGAAGGTACAGCTGAACAAAGAAACGTGATGTGCTTTTTTATGAATTAATGCCTTTTTCTTTTATTTATTTCTTTTTTTCCTGGGTGGCATGACGTGGTTTACATAGCTGTTAGTGTTTGTGCTGGGCTCGAGCATTAGAACGGTTTGCTGATGTGACGGTCCATCCTTTGATATTACTGGGCTGCGGACACAAGGTGCGTGTACGTACATACCTAGCTGCGGGTTGGTACCTCAGACCCCTTTGAACCGCTTTTCCTTCTTCCCAGTGACTGCAGCGGAGTAGTGCTGCCCGCAAACTCTGTGAGTCGTTCAGGTTTCTCCATGGAAAGCGTACATTACATCCAAGGAGCCCTCCTGCCCTGCATTATTCCTGCTTGTTTTTGTGCCCCACATTACGCTGCGGGCGACTTACGGTGCCTGACCTGCATTGTCAGCCCCCTCCGTCGCCTCCGGGACAGAAGTTTCTGATAAGGCAGTTTTGAGCAAGCCGGACGTAAAGCCAAATGATTCTGTAACAAATCTGTGCTCTTCTCCGGGGTATGTTACCTGACTTGTTTGCTGCCGAGGTAGTTTTATTGTTTTGGCTGCTGGGCGGAGGGAGGAGACTGGAACAGCGGAGGAGTCACGCTTTTGTTTTGCTTAATTGCAACGTACGCTTTTCATAAAACCTTTTAGCGCCGCGAATGAAATGGCATTGCCATCCCGCACAAGAAGAAGAAGGAAGAAAAAAAAAATGCTAACGCTGCTGTAGCCGACAGCCGAGTGGTTAGATGGCTCTGAGGCTCGGGAGCCTTTCCTCTGCGGGCTGGAGATACCGCCGGGCAAATGTGTTTACTTTTTCCGTAGTATTTATACTAGTTAATGTGTCGCGCTAGATAAATCTACTTCCTGAGTCCATCTTTCAGCTTGCTCCCTTCCCTCCCAATTGACAAATGGTTTGAGTTTGACACCATTTTATCAGTTGAGCCCCTGCTGGGCGCTGCATGCCTACTTGTTTCTGCTTTATCGCGAAAAGTGAATTATCTGCAATATTTTGTTACCATCTAACTAGCAGTTGGCAGGCTTTCCTATATGATCTGGTTTAAGATTTCGGCAAGGGAAGGCTGTTGTCTCTCTCTGCAAAGCCCTGTTGTTGCTTTCCAGGAAAACAAAAGATCCCAGAGCTTTCGGCACCGCAATCTGCTGCTGTCCCACTTTCGAGGAGGTGTTTTGTTTGTTGCAGCAGCTTCCTATCTTAAAATGATAAATTGAGCGGACGTGTGCGCTGTTTTAAACCTCTGTCTCCAGGGCTTTGTGTTCACTTAGGATAAAATACATTATTTTGCGGTAGGCTGTGGTGCGATTTACACTTGGTTTAAAGATTACAAAGCAAAAGGGAAAGCATGAACATCTTTAGCAGCGGTAGTTTGATGAGGAATAGCTGTCAGAAGAACTCTACCGACTTACCTCAAGTGGGTTGCAAATGCATTAGGGATTCATTAATATTAATAGTAGAATAGACATTTCCTGCATTCGTTTGACATCTTCCACACTTTTTTTCTTTGTCTTTTTTTTTTTTTTTAAGAGCAACTTGGAGTGCAGTTTTAACACTTATTCAAGTTAATACAAGGATGATAAGCTAAAGCTAAACAGAAGGAGACCCCTGAGTGTGTGGGGTCGGTCTCTAGGAGTCCTGGAATTTGGTGCTGTGCTTTAAAGATTGTGGTAAACTCCTGGGTGAGGCTTTCAGGGCAGTGCACTAGGTACAATTATAACTATAAGAAACTGTTGTCAGAAGAAATTGTTCTGTGAGGGTGATGGGAAGGTCACTGTCAAACTGGCATGCAAGGGTTAATAACTTGGTGGGTTTCTAAAGTGGACACAAGAGTGGCTTGTGC